>OMLB01063192.1:0-23808 GCA_900302555.1 Myripristis jacobus | reverse complement strand
CGCGCTCACAGCACACAGATGGGATTAGCACAACAAGCTAGAGTCTATTGACCTTCACCCTTCAGGTTCATGGACTTTCTATAAGTGATTTGACCGCCTGCCAAAAAAGCAAAGAGATGGAGAAAGAATCGCCTGGACCTTCCACCCGGCCTCGACTTCAAAAATAGCCGCAAAATGCCTCATGCTGTCGTGCTGTGTGAAATGACTTATGACAATAACAATTTAACAATCCACTTGGAGTTCAATCAAGACATGGAGTGGAGGAGGTCATCCTTCAGGAATCCTGGGCTGTTTGAAAGTTAAAAGACAGAGATGCTCGCTCTAAGAATAATCCCTAAAACAAAGGGGGGTGATCCACTGGAGATGGGTGCCGGTTTGACTTTGCTGCACAAGGAGTATCATATTCTTATAGATCATCAAAGCAAGTTAAATTCAATGCTAATAATGCTAATTACCCTGTCACTCTTCCTATTTGTGACTGCTTTGTGTGGTAAAGGGGGATTCTTATTGTTACGGAGCTCTCAGCAACAGTGGACTCATACAAACAGAATTCAAAAGTGCAGCAAAGAGGAAAAAAACAGGTTTTCACATGATCAAACAAAACCGCTGCAAGACTGCAGACATAAGTATGTCAAGAGGTAGTCTCCCCTAAACATGCCAGCAGGGTAACATATCTCAATATTTGGGTCTGCAATAAAGATTCCACATACTGAGGCTGGAAACAACAAAGAGAGATATACAGTGGATAGGAGTTGGCAGCAGTGCTTAGTGCAGAGTGGGGAGGGTGGGGAGAGGTGGAGAAAGAGAAAGCAATGTTAGAGGTGTTAGTCTTGATGTGGTTTGCACTGCACTACTGAGAGATGAAAACTTTCAATACCATAAAAAAATTGCGATTTCAGTATTGATTCCAAAGTACTGAGGTATCAAAAGATACTGAAAAGCTGTAAATTGCTGGATTCTCACAAAAGGTTTTCTGCTGGTTTATGGACATTTTATTGAGGAAATCAGCCAATTCTGTTCATAATATAACATACGGCATGTACAAATGTTGAAGAGAAATTATTTTTGCACTGTTGCTTCATGAAATGTGTTCTCTGCTTTGGAGGTGACAGCAGCCTGATGGTTAGAAAAAGTGAGACTGTGACTACAGAGTTGCCGGTCCAAATACAGAGCAACTACAGGTGGGGAGAATTGAAGAAGACATACATTTTGTACCCTGCAAATGCCACTGAGAGGCCCATAAGCAACGTGCTTCACTCCCCCAATTGGAGTTGCACCAGCCAACTACTGAAAACAGTGGCTGTAATGGGCCGCAAGTCTCAGGTGTGAAAACAAGTAACTGTGAATGCAAAACAGGACATTGCTGAAAAGAGCATGCATGCTCAGCAAATCCTCTCCCGGGAAATAAAGGTTAAAATGATGAAGACTGGGTTTAAAATAAAATATTGTTATAGCAGACAGAATCAAAATTTTTCCAACTATACCCCACCCTGGCAGCAGGCTTGGGAAATATGGGTGCATTTATTATTTCCCTTTCTTTCTACAGGGTGTCTAAAAGCTTGCAATACCCCATCACCAAAGCAGTCTAATGTCATTTCCGGTGGATAAATTACAGTTCCATACCAGTGCACAGCATGTTCTAGCAAATTTTGCTCACAGTTTGGCACAGTATGATGTGATGGCATGTTGATAAGGCACCTAAACACAGAATTTAGCAGTTGCCTTCTTTCCCTGTCTTTCCAGACTTGTTCAGAATACCACTGGAAACCATAGGGTGCTTACAATATGAGGTATAATAACCATAGTAGGGCTAGTACATGGCCTTACACTGACACTGGAAAATGAAAAAGCCTATAGCCCTGGCTTGGCAATGACAAAGTGAGCCTGCAGCATTTGCCAATGCAATTGACAAGCATACAGAAATTTGTGTGGCACTAAGGCCAAAACAGCAATGCTGAAAGGGACACTGTGAGAAAATATGCTTCTTAAAACCATGCCAGTGTCCTATGAAAAAAAACAGTCCAATAAAAAGAACACTGAGGGTAATTGGTAAAGACTCTTGAACCCACTGTGATGCCAACACAACTGAGATCATTGATTGTGAAGATCCCAAAATGGTGCTATTTTCAGTGGCGGTGCTGTTTTCCTTCCCAACACACAGTTTTATTGTCACACCAACCAAATCTACCCCCCCACATCCAGCTGCCATTACTGAGTGTCCCCACCTTCACACGCCAAGCTATTTCTCTCAAATCTGAAACTCTTTGTTCTGTTTTCTGACCTTTTTTTCATTTCAGTGAAAAATATTGTTGACTCAAAAGCCTGTGTTCCTGTGCCTCCCCGTGGTGCTTGAAGAAAGTCACCGTAATGAGAAGCTGAGCACCTCCATTAATACCACTACCTTCTCAGCTGGCACAGTCTCCTACCTGTTGCTAAATGGCTTAATTGGACTGGAGGTGAAAGAAAGTGTGGCTGAAAAGACTTTTCCTAGTCTTGGTATGATGTTGTGAAATTATTACCCTGTGAGGGTGCTCTGACACTGCAAAAACTGTAGCTTGCCTCTTTGTCATTTCTCTAGTGTCTTTCCAAATCTGAAAAGAGGATTCACTTCTCAATGCACTGTGGAAAACTAAAGAATACATCTGAGATTGACAAATATCTCTCCCTACATCTCTTTCTCTGCAAGTGTGTCATTTAATTTTGAGGACTAGCATGCTCGTCAAGTAATCCAACTATACCCTCCAATACATATACAATGCATAGCATATATAAATGTACTTGCTCCCACAAATATCACTGTGGATGAAAATGTATCCCATTTTGAAGTGGGGAATGAATTCAACAACATCATTCAGAACTGGGCACGCTCATTCGTGTAACATGCGACAGTATAGAGATACCATCTAGTGTTTTCAAAGAGAAGGTTTCACTCACAAAGTGAATGCATTGCCTGAATAAAGAGGTTGAAGCTGGAATGAAAAGGCCTATAGATGGCTGAATAATAGAACGACAGGATTTCTGAATGCATTATCTGTCTTTACAGGAATTTCAATTACTGTGGCAGTCAGTGGGAGCAGTGTGGTGGCTCAGTGGTTAGCACTATCGCCTCAGCAAGAAGGTCCTGGGTTTGAATCTTGACCACAGACTTGAGATTCTGCGTGTACTCTCCTCATGTTTTCATTGGTTTCCTCACACAGTTTGAAGACATGTATATCAGGTGAATTGAAATGAACTGTCAATCTGAGAGTAAATGTACTGGTCTGATGGTGTGTTAGCCCTGTGATGGAGTGGCGAGCTGTCCAGCGTGTTTACCTTGCCCTTTGCCCAGTGCATGCTTGACGCAAGGCAGGAAATCCCCAGGCCCCAACCCCTTTGCAACCTTGAATAGGAATAAGCAGATATGCAATATGGATGGCAATGAGTGGAGCTATGTGTTGGGATTATTTATTGTTCCTCTGTTTGCTGTGAAATAGCAGAGTATGGAAATAGTGTAAAAAAAAAAAAAAATCTACCAGCTGCGAAGGATTTAAAGGCTAATTCACCACACCACCCCTCTCTTCCTCCTCTTACCTATTACCATTTAAATTAATGAAGTTGTAATCTAATTGCAATCATGATTCAAGCCTCTCTAATAGGCTTACCTTGCCCCCATGCTTGCAACCAACTAGTCAAAATGAAGCTCTTATTTTCAACTTGACCATATTCCATGAAACCATAACAAAGGATCACCACAATAGTTTGAATATTCTTACAGTATAAGGACATTATACTAACGTTATCATGATTGTATTCATGGTATCACTGTAAAAAAATGGCAAATGAACTAGTTTTGCTGTGAATGTTGCATAGTGTCCTCAAATGAATGACAGGTGTATACAGTAAGAGATACTCCTCCAAAGGGGCTTAAGCTCTGGGCCTAAGCAGCATCGAGACTAGAACTTAATCTGGTTTAAGGTTAACTCTAACTGTATGTGCTGCACTGCTGACTGGGGTGCATGGGCCGAAATTTCATTCGCAGCGATGAAACAAGACAATTAATGGCCATCCCTAGCGCAATAGCTTATAATATACTGCCAAATGAGTCAGGCGCAAAGCTGAGGATGAAAAACAAAAGTATAATCCCCCTGCTGCTAACGGTGTCACTCAAGGATTAGGGTGCCAAGGAAAAAAATAACACACTAAGTACTATGCGGATAAATTAAAAGCTCTGGGCAACGTGGTGTGTCCCCCAATCATTGCAAAAACATTGATTCTATTACAATAGGAAGTGTTTTTGCTTTAGTCTGCCCCACAGCGAGAGCGCTCTGACACTATAGTAATCTCAACTTCAGATATCCCAAGGATCAGTCTATTTGATATGGCACATTTGAACCTGTGGGACCCGGCGATAAGCAAATTCCGGGGGGAAAAAAATAAAATAAAAATCTTGCGCTCCAAGGCATTGGGATGAAAGATATTTTCTGAGTCAAGGAGAGTGACCTGGTGGATTATTAGAAAAGAGTTGAGGCGCCTCGGCGTTGATGGGGGTTAAGCTTGCCGTCTGATGGCGAGTGAGAGGGGGACTTTTCGAGGCTGGCGCTCTGTTTGGATACGCTTTGTGTTATCAATTAGTACACTACAATAAGCGAAAACACGCAAAACACACGACAATGACATTTCTTTACCTGTGTGTCCAGACGTAAACCATCCAGGAGGATAATCCACGCACGATTAGTGGTAGGGGGGAAAAAACAACTCTTCTCAACAAACTATTATGATTATTTTCTCGAACCGGGTCCGGTCAAATCCACGGATGGTAGTGTAATTTCCGAGCTGAAACGATGTCCTCGGGAGAAGTTTGCACCTAAGCAGCCGAGGGGGTAATAATCCTTTCACCAAATACCATGAATGCACAGTAGCGCCGATATAGGAGGATGAATAGTGGGATATGGAGTTCAGCACCACGACAGAGTGGACAGCTCCGACGGCGCAGCGATCTAACCTCGCCCGCTTTCGGGTCTCTTGTGCGCCACCGAGGCAGGAGCCACCAGCCCCAACCTCACCTACTGGCTCCGTCCCGACCGGATTTACATACAATCACTGCGGGTGGGGAGGGGGGTGAACCAATCAAAAAGCCCCGTAGTAGGCAGTAAGCAAAAAGGAGGACAGACAGACAATCTGGAGTGGCTCAGTCCATCCGTGCCAAGCAAAACTGTCCTTGACTAATGTGGGAGAAAAAAAAAAAAGAGAGAGTGGGGTTTTGTGCGGTTATCCCCCCTCTGCGTGGCTCCAGTCATGTAGCGATAAATAAAAAGGTGGACAGGCTATGACCTGCAGGTGATGATGAGAAAAATTACCCACTAATGTAAACAACAAAAAAAAAAAAATCAATTGCATTTTCAGAAAAGCATTTATTTACATTTTTTTTCTCCCTTCATAGACCCTAGTCGTCACCCTAAGGGAAAACAATCCCTAATATGGTGACAAATCAATTTATTTTCAGAGAAGCATTAATTTACAGCTTGTTCCCCTTCAAAGACCTTATCTTCCTCATAATGGGAAAACAACCACTAATGTAAACACAAATCAATTATATTTTCAGAGAGGCTTTAATTTATGCTTTCCCCTTTTAAAAGCCTAGGCTATCCTCACATAACCTTCATCAGTCTTGGTAGCTACCCACTATAGTATATACTGTGTATTTACATCACAACATGTATATCAGCCTGAAATGGTAAGTTTGGAAACTCCATTTCACCAAATATATGGAAGGTAAACAAAGCTTTTGAGAGTTCACCATCCACTAGATCATAGAACTCAGTCGTCATGAAAGCATACAGCCCACAGGGCTGGAAAAGAGGAGGGGAGTTTAATCATACTTTGTTTCTCAATGTAACTTTCTGTTTAGCCTATTTGATAACTCTCACTCCTATCTGAAAATCAATTCTCCTTTGTGAATTCTTGCATCAGAAGTTTAGCTAATGCACTTTATTCTACATGAGAAAAAGTCCAAGTAAACTGAGGCAATTTAGAGCCGTTGCACTTAAAGTAACAATCAGTGACATTTTCATATAGAGCTAAATGAATTTGTGTTTTGCTTCTCTGATATAGCACAATGGTGATTCAGCTTAGCTTATAATTAATTCATGAAAGCTTTTTAAATTTCCTGTTCTAAACACCCGCTGTCATGTAGGTATTTCTGGGGAAAAATCCCTTGCCACACAGGAAGTGATGCATTTTATATTACAGCAGCAATATAGGCTTGTTTCGAATAAAAAGAAAAAGAGAAAAAAAAACACAGAAAAAAGAGAAGAGCACCACCTACAGAGCCTCAAACTTCATAAACACTAAATCCAAAGAAATAGAAGTAACAGTACTGCCAACACTGTTTAACACCAGTGAACTCTGGGGAGTGCAGTGCAGAAACACCACAGCAATGAACACTTGGCCCCAAACATGTTCCCAAAACAGTAGTTGAGTATTACCGCATTAAAAACAGCAAACACTTTTTTATGCAAATCTTGTAAAAGCAGAGTCTAAATTCAAGCCTCCTGAGTTTAAATTTACTGCACAAGTCACACATCACCATGGGCTAATCAATCGTGATGTGCACGCTGATGTTCGTTCAGCCCATATGCCAAGTGTTCTGTTGTTACTGCAAAATGAAGTTATAGCATGATTCATTAAAGCAAATAAGAAGAAGCTCTCCCTTGACACTGTCTCCGTGGATCCGGAGATTATGATGCCACATCTGTGCTTATAAACAACCCATGTGTGTGTGTGTATGTCACATGGGTGTTACTGCGGTGCCAGCAATTTATCATGTGAACAATTAATGCCCTGCATGTTAAATAACGAAGAACAGGAGACAAATTGTCTCTGTAGGTGAAATATAGCTTGTCCTTG
Organism: Myripristis jacobus; assembly: GCA_900302555.1. Lineage (NCBI taxonomy): Eukaryota > Metazoa > Chordata > Actinopteri > Holocentriformes > Holocentridae > Myripristis > Myripristis jacobus. The sequence goes on along the minus strand of OMLB01063192.1, from coordinate 16,923 downwards.
CTGTGAAATCATTTGTGTGCGAACATGTGTGTGTGTGTGTGAACATGTGTGTGTGTGTGTGTGAACATGTGTGTGAGCTTAGTGTTAGAGAACATAATGGTGTGTGTGTGTGTGTGCGTGTATGCAAATGCACACAGATGCTGATGTGAGTGTGTATGCATACAGTATGTGAGTGCACATACTGCCTGCATACTTCCACATGTATCTGCATCTGCACAGTGGGTGAGTGGAGTAGTGTGTGTGTGTGTGTGTGTGTGTGGAGGGGAATATAATAGATCATGACACATTCTATAGGTAGCATCAGCAAGCGCGCGCTTGCACAGATGTGAAATGTGACCACTTCGCATTCCATTATGTGTTAAACTGGGTGGTATCGTGCACACCTCCAGATTGCAATGTCAACTTCGTGTACATTCACTGTGACTGCTGCATTAGGACCAAGCATGTGGCTCTTCCTCCACTCTGTTTCAAAGAAAGTGGCACTAGCCTGGATCCAGCTTCTCAGGTGGAGGCCTTCCATTTCAGCTCTGTGCTGGAGAATCCCCACTGCATGCACTCTAAAAAAGCAAAGCAAAAAGCAAAAAGCAAAAAGCAAAAAGCACATGACAACTTCTGTTCTGAAATATTTCCACCATTTGAAAAACAGTGACTATCATCATTCCAATATTATTGGTAACACAAAATTAATCAGTTCACAGTACCAGAGAGGGAGATGCTTCAGTCCTTGGTTGGCATGTGTGAACACAAACGTCCACATCAGCTGTTTCGCACTTTATCCTCCCAGCTCCCTGGTACTAAGTCTGCAAAACATGTGGCTCAGCCCATGTGTGAACAGTGCAGGAAATTTTCCAGAGCAGGCACAGCAAGCTAGTGTAAGAAGAAGAGGGCTCATTTACACAAAGAAGACACAGACAAAAATGGCTAACTAGAGAGACAAGGAGATTCAGGAATTTCTGTCTGTACAGGCTGATGTCAAAATAGTCACAAGGCTCAGTTGTATACGACCAAATTAAGAACCAGCGTCGTGACTGTGATGTAAACCGAGCCGAGTTGCACGTGATCAGCAAACTCAAAGAACTGAAAAACCATCCCTCATACAGAGTGTTTCCTCTGGGTGTGATCGTGTCAAACATGGACAGTTTCCTGTTGTGTGCTACATGTGTGAAAGGACAACTCCGCCCAAAGTCAGCACCTGATTCTCCTACATTGTGTAGGGCTGATGTGTGAAAGCAGCTTCAATACTGCTGAGTGAAGACACTGAATGAATGCAGTTTGAATGTTAATTGCCATCTAATTGCCATCTTCAATATATTTTTTTAATCATTTGTGAGAAATGGTATTAATCTGTGAGGTCATGCATATTACACAGAAACAAATACTTTTAGTATGAGAATGAGTGGCATAATCTCTTTATGTGCCAAGAGCAATTAATGTAGTGGGAGCTGTCTTGGTGACATTAGTGCAGAGACACACATAGCATAATGACAGCAGGGTCTCACATTATGACAGTGGAAGATGATCAACTACACAAACTGCACACATGACTGTACAAATATATTCAGCCCTTTGCTTTGTGCCATGTTTTTTTCTTTTTCTTGTTTTCTTTTCTTGTTTTCAAAAGCTTTTAGCAAGCACCAGTGATGACAGTTTTTTTTTTTTAAATAGTCATCTGCAGCTGCATTGAGTGATACTTTGAAAATGAGTGGAAGCCTTTGCTGAGTCATTCCTAATGGAAAACTCTACTACATTCATAATGCAGCAGTCATGGCATTTGGACTGAAAGCTTTTGTCTCTGGCAAGAGGTCAGAGTCCAAACATCACTCTAATAGCATGGGGTAGAAATCTGAGCATCCCTCCAAGCAGGGTGAGTCTCCACCGTGGCTCCAGGCCACCCCAAGTTCATTCATGTTCACCGCTCTCTAGACTCAAATTACTGCATATTGCCAAGGGCAGCAGTCCAGAATTCATGTTATAGGGTTTCTGCACTGAGCATGATGCCAAAATTTGTACACAGCACATGAATATTTATTTTAATTAAGAAGAGAAAGAGAGTGCTATGAAAGGAAAGAGGAAAAGAGTGTGTAAAATGGCTATTTTTACATATTCTGTGACTTTTGGCATCCTCATGACTGCAGCAGCATTTTAAAGTTGTTCCTGAACATCTCCACACATACTGTAGCCAAGCATTGTTTCCCAGAGGATGCAGACCAAGAAACAGCACACCACTGATCAAAACTTTTTTGCATATCCTACGACTTTTGGCATCCTTGTGAATGTGGCAGCCTTTAAAGTGGTTCTTAGCTAAGCATTGTTTCCCAAAGGATGCTGAGTGAAAGCTGAATCAGCAATAATGGAAACTTTCTAAGGCCCTTTTCTGCAGAAAAAGACATGGTCCAGATTTAAAACAGACCTAGGAATGAGATTGTTGGCAGGGAAAAGACGCAGGTCTTCTTGAACAGCTGTCAAACCCGGGCACGCTTGTTTCAATGCAACTTTTATCTTCCAATCACACCAAGATAAATGACAGGCCTGAACATAAAAATGGATCTGAATAGATCTTCAACATCAGGTAAAGAGGTGGTAAGTCTTACATTGTAACTGGGATTCTACAAAGTATGGGTACAGTCTAGCCACAATGAGCATACAAACAATGTGGAAAAAAGAAGGAAAGCAGAAAAAAAGTAGAGACACAGAATTTCAATGACTACAGCCACAGGAGACATTTTCATTTCATGTCTACGTCTTGTATAAAACATGAGTCACAAGAAAGCAGATTGTACTTGGCTTGAGTAAAAACACATAAAAACCCAAGGTAAATAACCCCAAGACACCACCCAAATCACCTCAGGAAAAGGTCAGAGTCATAATATCAGTGAAGCATATGCAATGTGTCTCCAGTCCTTTCACATGAAGGCTTTGCCTGAATGTTTATTTTGTTAATTACATTGTCATCTTATTTTGCTTATTCTACTCTCTTCTTGTCTTGTATATTGCTTTAAATTTTTTATAAGATGTGTGTAACTTTGTTTTTTGAAAATGGCTCGACAAATAAAGATTATATCACAAGTAATATTACAAGCAAAAATCAAATTACTTTCAATTACTGGTATAAATAATAGCCTAGTAGTAATAGTGAAATATATATTGACCAGTATAGTATGGAAATAAATGGAGCCAGTCTGGAAATGCATGCAAAACAAACAGGTGGCAGGCAGCCCAGATAGTAACACACTTGTCAAAAATGGATTGTCAGGATAATCGTGGACAGCGAAGCGAGGCAAGCTGTTTACTGTCAATTTCAGCAAAGTTAATAACACTGGAGGGACTGATGTGGGGAAATCTACATTTAGCGAGAGAATCTGCATTTTGGTGAAATATAATTTCACTGTATATATTGGATATACATATTAATGTCACGTGTAAATGCAATATAGTTAAATTATATCGAGGCACAACATGGATACACAAGCATGGTGTAAGGGGGGCCAAAAGAAGAGGTAATGGAGATTGAGGAAAATAGAGGAGCAGGCCCTGTCAGATGCCTGCCAGTTTCTGGATCAGCACCAAGCCCTGACAGGAAGGGGAAAGGCACTACTTCTTTGAGATGGACCAGTCAGGTTCTCTGCAGCCACATGCCCAGAGAATCTGCACAAAGAAGAAACCAGCAAGATTGAAAGGAATCCCACATATGGACAGACCTGATAATATGGATGAAAAAAATACTCTGATCAAAGCGCTTTTATAATCACACTGATGTTAAAATGCAACAGGATTTACACCCCCACACCACAAGGCAACATAATTATACTGTCATAAGTAACAGCAAGGAACCACACACATACCAACACACACGCACAAACACACATATACACACACAAACGCATGCAAATAAATATACAGATACAAACTGGGAGTTTGTTTGTTCCCAATGGACCTTGGAGCCTGGAGTGTTGTGTGGTGTTTTTATTATGATAGGAATGCCACTCTTCCTGGTGGGAGTCTGAACACTACTGTACTGTACAATGCTTTGAAAAACACTTGAAACTCCCTAAACAGTCTCCACTATGAAACAAACATATGTTAGTTTGTAACCTCTTGCATGGTCCTGTTTAAGGTTTCATGCCACCAAGATTTTTCATTAAATATGTTTTTTTTATTATAATTATTCTTTTTAACTTAGCAAAATGAGTGTATTGCCACCAGATTATGCTGCCCATGACTTTAGACCTGGTATTACAATGTAATCTGTATCTGTATATGCTACCTAGATAATGAACAATCCAATCATGCCCTTACATTTACTCCTGACATTTAAATGCGTGTCTGTACTCTGTCCCTATTGTGATCAGATCTAATTTTCCCCGCAATCTGCAAAAGGCAGGCAAACATGGCAGGTGTCAGTGCACAGCCTGGGCTTTCTTATCTTTTTCCTGTTGAAAATGTCTTCCATTACTTTCTAGCAAAGCGGGTCAAAAGTGATGTCAAGAATCCATTGTTGCTCTTCTGTTATTTTATGTTTTTACCAGCATTTATGCAGTATGTTTGGGGGGAAAAATGCTTTGATTGAAGCTTATAATTTATTTATATATAGTCACAGCACATGCTGTGTGCATTTATGCCACGCATTAATAATCATTTTTCCTTATCCAGAGAAGACAGATGTGGATATAGATTTCAGCTTGAATATGAGGTGGAAAACAAGGTTAAAATCCATCCACTTCAAGATGCAAGAGGGAGCTCTTGTAGACTATCATATATTTTCTTTACTATTTTTTTTCATACTAAACGGTGGTGAACTGTGTGAGTAATGTTTATCTATGGACTGTTTTACATTTTTTGCATCAACAGGAAGGTTGGTACAGTTTATTCTCTCATGTCCACTGTCTTAGTGCATAAGTACTTTCATTGCTGTTGAAAACTGTTTTGAATATTTATGATGCTTATTTATGACAGCCTTGCGTCTGAGGCTGTCACGGTCATATATATTTATTGGTTATTTGTCTTATTTTTGTGTAATCAATATGCAGCTGATTGCACATACCTGTCATTAAAAGGGAGGTGGTGGAAATTGTCTTCAGAAACACTCATGAAGGAGTCAAGCCAAAAACATTCTGTCATTATCAAAATGTGAAATTATGTTTTGTAATATCATTCTGAGCGCAACCCATTTTTCTCTATGACTTTACTGTATTGAAATAAGAGCATTATCACATCACTTTTGCATTTCAGCCACCATATTTGGAGGGTTTTTGTTTTTGTTTTTTGTTTGCTCGCTTGTTTTTGTTTTGTTTTGTTTTTGGGAGGAATTTTGGAAAAGCCTCCATTATTCAAATCTTACCAAGTTTACATTCTCATATCACCTATTAGCACTGCAGGTATGTCAACCCACAAAACAGGTGATTGACAGCAACACATCCACGTCCATTTATGCAGTGACAGGTAGGGAGCTAACAATTATTTAAATGTCTAAATATGTTTAAAAGTGTAACTGCTCACATGGTTCCTTCAGCTGAAAAAAAGGATGCATAAGCTTCTTTACCTTTCCTCAAAACTCTTTCTTTATCTTCATTTCCTTGTCAGTCAAACTCCTCCATGCCATGTCCAAATTTGCTCTCTTTTTCTTGCCTCCAGCTTCAGTCAGCTTCACCCTCAAAATTGCAAAAGACAACTAAAGTGTGTGTTTTAAAGTGGTGAGCCATGTAAATATTATATGCATTGACGCCTTGTCATACTATAAGCTTTTGGAGATCCATGTTTCCTCAAGGCTGAGTTTCAGTTACTGGTGAAAAAATATAGAAAAAAATAGCTTGATATGATTATTTAACACCATAACATTTGGCACAATAACAGAGGATGCTGTAATGGAGCCAGAATTAATATGAAATCCTAAGCAAGGTTGTCACCACTTTTACACAAGGTGATAGGTCGATAAACAATATGATCACTTTTTATGGTAACAAACAAATTAGTATTTCAATGCCACAAATAATATCACCAATTAAGTACCAATTTAAAAAGTTGTGTCTTTTATCACCATACCCATGCCAATAACAGAATAACCTTTGTCACAATTAGTCATTTTCCTCTAAGTTGATGCAGGCAAAACTTAAGCTACCTACATAAGTTGAAAGCAAGTTTGTAACAGGACCCTGCTACTTAATATGCATTAATTAATCTCTTCTTTCACAAAAACCAACTTGAACCTGTCAACACTTCATAAATACAGGCTTATTTCCAAACTCCTCTCTCTCAAATGCTTTGCTCTCCAGGGTTCAGTGTCTTGGTCTATTTTATTTTCTGTTTAGATGTTATTTTCTTCCTTCCACTTTTATATTGATGACACCCAACTTTACCTCTTAACTCATAAATGCAACAATGCAGCCACTCTCAGTCAAAGTCTTGCACATAGGATTTAGAAGACCAAAAAAGTCCATGTTTCATGGAAGACAATCACTTGGCCGAGTGCAAGTGAAAGTAGCATGCATTAGGTGACACAACAGCTATGTGTAGCTATAGAGGCCAGCAGGAAGAAATAAGTGAAGGTCGGTGTGTGTGTGGGGAAACTACCTCCAACCTTGAACTACAGAAGATCTGGAGGGCATGATTATTCATGTTATTCATTTTTATTATTATTATTATTTATCTCCAATGTAGGGGATAAGAGGGGCCTTCTTTCTAATGTACTCATGGATGTTCCTTGTTTCATCCTGGAAGGTGGCTCTGACATTCACTAACCCTCAACCCCCCCCACAACTCCACTTCTCAACCTGTATCCATATCCACTCTTTGTGCTGATCTGACTAAGAAGGTTCAGGCCCATGCAGAACAGCAGCAGGGACAGCCTTGGTATGTGCCACATTTGATGGTTACATGTGTGATTTGTGGGTCCTTGAGTTGGCCTGTAGTGTTGCTTTCCTGATGAGACCCTGATGTTAGCAGCTGGTTCATCTGTGTCGCCAGGCATTCATGAAGTGCTGTTTGATTCTTTAACCATTAGGCGAGAATCATGTCAGTGCCTGGTGCTGTCCAGCTCTTCATGCCTTGGACTGGTGGTTGAATGTCTGCCACTGTGATGGAAACTGGTTCTTGTTCTGGGATATTAACCAACATTTTGGATGGTTCTTTGAGGAATAGACTATTTACTCTTTTGACTTATGCTTCTCCAGAGTATCTCTCCAGCCTATTGGCCAGAGCTGTGAGCCTTTATTTGGCGGTTTCCAGGGCCTCACTAATGGACATTTTGCTGTACTTCTTCAACCAGGGCCTGTTTTTCATCACACCTTTCTACACCTCTTTCAACTGGCTAACATGTCTCTGTGCTGCTTTGATCTTGGGTCCCAGAATTTTCTTTCATGGACGATACTGTTGGTGTCCTGCGTTCCTAATCCATTAACCAAGCATCTCCACAATAACGGTTTAACTGGCATATATCAGCTCATTGGTCTCTGTTATGTTGGCAGTCAGGATACTTCATAAGGCTGTGTTCACATCCACAATCAGGTTTTGTGATGGCCCTTTGTCACTGAGCCGTGGAAGCCAAGCTGGGGGGGTTGACTGCCATTAGTCTGGCCATTATTCTCATTTGCACCTCAGTTGCTTCAGTTGTCGCAGCCGGTAGGATTGTTTCAGCTGCTTGGAGTCTATCCTGCATTTCCTACCTACTGGGCAGCCTTTCAAGGTGCTGAATCATATAGTCATTCTGTTGGAGCCCCTCCATCTCAAGTTCTGACAGTAGATGCTTTCTGTCTCCCTCCCCTCTGCTATTGTTATCCTGGTATAATCTGGGCAGAGGGGGGTGGACAGGATAAGTGCATTCATGACGCACACTGGCATTTTCTAATGGAGGAGATCAGACCAGCTTCCCCAGGCTTCTTCTCTCTCCGCATGTGCAGTCTGTGCAGAATAGACTTTCAGCACCCAAACATGAATAGATACTACACAAATATGTCACCAGTATGCCCCTTTTTAGAGGTGAATCCACATCTCTGAAAACAGTTTCAACTGCGTCACCGTGTTTTCTGAGCGTAATAATGCTGATGTTATATATTTGAAGAAAACTGTCCACACAATAATAGTGCAGTTAAAGCAAAGTTTGTAGAATGATAAACACTGATTCTGTCATTTTGTCGGTTGCCTGTATTTTATGATTTCCATAATGAGACGCTTGTGTTCAGTTTGTCATTACTGTATCAAGTCGCACACAATAGTGGCACAATTACTAAAGGTGAAAAAAGCAATAGCAATTCATGTAAATGGCAGAACAAACTGATAACTTCCCATAATAACGCTGACTGAAGTAACCTATTATTTCAGTTTCCAGAGAGAAATGTGGAAATTGTGATTTACTTAAAAACACACACAAATGCACACTTGTTTCCTGTGGCTTGTTTTCTTTCGGCTTCAGGTGGCACTGTCAGCAAAACTGTTGGAAAGGAGAGTACACATGCAGGCATCTGCTCCTGGCAACCTGGACAATTTTGGGTGAGGATGTGGAGTGATGATGTTTTCGATTATAAATTTCAAGTTATAGCTGATCGGTTTGGCGTATACAAAAGCAAATACATCTGTGTACTTCTGAAAGAGCTGATGCAGGGTTACCTAGATTTACCAAGATTTAGTCTGGGTATCCAAGGTGGATAACGTGTGCGTAAATCAACCATAACAAAAGGCTTTCATACATCTTTTAGGCAGCTATTGATGTACAAACTGAAGGAGACAGATCGTGTCTCCCATGTAGGAGATAAAATAAAAATTCCACCTTGTGTTTCAGGGATTCCATACTGAACAGATGATCAAAATATCTAAAAAAATGTTATCTGTAAAATTGTTTTTAGCACTCAGAAATCATTTGAAAGTGAGGTCCTTTTGAATGATATGATACTATGCAGAAGAAATCAGTAAGACGTTACTGTGACACAGTTCAATCTTTTAGAGTCGTTTCTTTTGTGACTCGCTCTGTAAAAGAGATGTGTTCATGCTTCTGTATGTCCTTTGGAATCAATTCACAATTTAAAAATATGTTAACAGCTTTCAGTATGTACCAAAAACCTTGGCAAGTAAATATGATCGGGCTCTTTCATGGATATTGAGCACAGACCCAAACCAAAGACTTGCATTCTTTGGCAATCTTAGTTAAAAAAAAAAAAAGAAAGAAAAAGACAAAGTTTCTCTGACCTCCAACCTGAACAGTGTTAGAGAAGTTCCCACAAACCAACAAATTACACACTGATAATTTAACTTCTGCAAGCAAAAGATTAAAAGTTTTCCAATCTCTTCAAAACACCTTTCATATAATCATTTATATAATAAGCATTTACTGATGTGTAAAATCCCCACCCACCCAAGTTTATCTACAGTATGAGCAAACTTCAGATGAAGTGAACGTTTCATGCTTAATCATATCAAATTAAACAAACCTCATCAACCAAGATGCAGTAACATGAATGAAAAAAGAAATGAGGAGAATACACACAAACAAAGCTGGTTCCCACCACTGATATTAACACCATGTGTAATCCATTGCATCTTACCTAGTAAAACCATTTAATCAAAAGAGACGGTTAAGGCGAATAATACATAGTAGGATGAATGTTTGACTTAATTAATCAAAATTTCTGTCTAGACACCAGGGAGCAGCCGCTTGCACTTTTGTAGTTCACTTTACTCTGCAGTCTCTTCTGGTTTAAGCCCAAAGTCCCAGGCACAGATGTACCAATCCTATACTTGATTCTTCCCCAAACTCCATTTTGATTGTTTCCTCACACCCATGAAAGTAAGACTTCAATAAGCACCCGTGCAGACGCCAATGATTCCCTGGGATTTTACCTCCAATCTCTCTCTAATCACAGTTTCACCCTCCTGTAAACCCCCTCTTCCTCCTTCCCCTCACATCAGCCACTACAGTATCTCACTATCGCTTTATTGCTTCTCCACGCCGATCTTAAGTCTTACTCGAGGCAAGCTATACTTTTATCCTACATCAGCCTTTGACGTCTCCTCCTCTGTCTACCAGCAGATTACCCTGGCCCCTCTCTCCTCCATCTTTTGCCCTCCAGTATACTTCTGACACCAATATCAGTTTCATAATCCACTTTAGGGCTAGCTGCTGTGAGATCTGAGACATTACGCCCCTAAAGCTTCGCTATTTAATCCTCTCCCTTGAGATCACCTGGCCCACAATACTCTGGATTGTGTTTAGAAAGCTCATAGTTTGTCCTCAGGCCACTGGGCTATATGATCATACTGTGATGCTATGTGATGCCCAGCATTTTGCCAGTGTTTAGAATTTACCCCACCTTAGCGATGTATCTTCATTGTGTCCCATAATCTCTGCATAATCTCTTGATTTGCATGTACATTATATGATGTTGAAAGGGGAAAAAAACAAACGAAATAGGATACAAGTTTACAACAATCAAAATAGTGCACTCACAGAAAATGAATTAGACACTATGCCAATATGGCTCTGGGTCTCATTTTGGCAAAGGCTTATGGGGACATCTAGTGTTGTCTGAGGAAAAGTAGAAGGATGATGTTGGCTATTTCTCCCTGGGTGCAGATTAGAAGCACTTTCCTCTTTGAAACTAAGGTTATAACTGATGTAGAGGTGCTAAATCCTAATCTAAAGGCCCCCAGAGAAACTGCAGTGCTGTTCCAGACACAGTGGGAACACTTTGCACATAAGTTGACAAGGGATCAAGTTCCAATCATGGACAGAACAGGCTCAGACAGATGGTGCCTTCTTTATGTCTACTGTTGCACTCTGTGCTGTACCTCCACAGTGGTACCAAGCAACTCCCTCTCTTCATCTAGCTCCTGTTATCTCAGTCTCTCCTCCCCTACTGTTCCCTTCTCCCAGTGCTTTGATTAGCTCCCATTAGGAAACCACTTTAAGCCACTCAGCTACCCAACACAATTACAAGTCATAAAGCATGCAATCAACAAACTCGCATCATGCCTAAATTCTCCAAGCTCACACTTGGACACCGTCACAATGAAAAGGAGCAGCCGTGCAGCAACAAAGTGCGGCTAGACACAGCTTAGGGATGAAAGGAAATGTTGCAAGGGTTTTGTGTCTCAAAAGCATCAAAGGCTAAGAAAGAGACTTGAGGGAGTGAAGCCTGTTTATTACTGTTGCTCTGTGTCAGGGGATGAGATGGAACCACATCCTTTGTCAAGATTGAAGGAATCAGTCCAACCAATTTGGCTGGATGGAACCAACTGCCACTGCCAGAGACCAAAACAACCTACAAACATTTGTCAGATGTTGAGAATGGAGCTGCAGCTAATTGATTTTACAACATTTCAGTTGAAGCCACGGTTAATATTAGGGACTTTGTGAGTTCAATATCAAATGTGTATCCCCCATGGATCCATGATTGTGTGATTAACATCACCAGTTTGCTTCATTCAAGCATCAACATAATTTCAGAGCATCAAAAACACTATCTCAGTATGCCCAGTGCACTGAATGAATAAGGCTATTTTTAATGGAAAAGAAAGCAATCTATGAGCCAGATGTTTGCATACTGTTAGGAAAGAAAAAAACATTCAAATAAAAATTAAGAATTCATTTCTAAGATGCTGTAGAAAACAACTTTTGCTGAAGTTCATGTGCACAATCCATTAAGTAAATCTCTCATGGTTGCAACATCTGAGGGTTTGTAGTACTTCAAAATTATCATAATTGTTTTGATTTGGTGCCATTACTAATTGTGTGTGGGTAGATGTTATTTATTGCTAATGATGGAAATCTCATTTTGGAATGAATCTCGGAAAACATTCTATTTCCTGCAGATGTACAGTAGAAACTAACCTAAACCGTGTGTCTCAGTGCATGGGCTCACAGTTGTTTCTTTCTGCCATAAAGTGGAGTTTATCTGTGTAGCTATGAAAACATAAAGACCTCCTCAGGCTGGATATATCTCTTTACAATACGTGTACTGCATCCTACATTATCTTTCATTTAACATGCATTAGTCTCAAAATGTACCTTTGCTGTGGAACCAAATTAATATATTCTAACACAAAACTCTGGTTTCTCACAGCCATCTGGTTACCCGACCATTCTTTGTAACATGATAGCTGAAAACACGGCAGAACTCGATTTTTCCACACAAATCAGGATGGGGAGGAAACTGGAGTTCAACAGTAGTTCAGCAAATGGGACTCCTGCAATGGTTACACCTATAGCTGTATTGGAAAGAAAGAAAGAAAGAAAGAAAGACAGAAAGAAAGAAAGAAAGACAAACAAATTAAGCATAATACACTCCAAATGCACGTCCGCTGGCTCATTATTGTCTGTTGATGTTTTTTCCAGATGATGCTCATAATACACAGTACACTCCATCTAAAGGCAGCATGGCCCAACAGAGAATGCTTGTCTAAAAAGGTAAAAGTGCAGTCTCTCACAAGTGCAGACTTGGAATAATAATCACTTTACTTATTTGCATATACCTCTCCTAAAAGAAAGTTTACAATGCGCCTCACAATCGAGAAAAGGCAAAGAAACAAGATTATGCAAGAACAGAAGTGCACTGCAGCAAAAAAACAGAGACATAACCAAAAGTGTCAGGACGGGATACAGACCTTGTTTGGAATAGAGGGTGAGACAAGGTAAATTCATTCAAACAAATTAACATATTGGAACAAATGTGGATAGAAAAACACCATTACCTAAAAGTTGGCATGCAAAAATAAAACCTAAGTGGTATGAGTGATGAACCTGTTTCTGCCACCTAAGAGAGGGTTTACTAAAGTGTGGGTATCTTGACATCACACACTCAGTATACAGTATTTCTTTTTTACTCTAGCTTTAGGAATCACCACAAGGGCTCACAAGGTGCTTCGAGGTCAGACACACAACTGAGATATAATTATTCATATCACACACATTTGGAGCTGTTTATTCAAACTTGCAACCTATACTTTTTTAGTGTGGTTCATTGGCAGATAAGAAAAATGGCTCAGGTGGCACCAAGCAACCCTGACACTGAGGCACTTTAAAATATGTGTATTGGTTTTCGGATACATACTGAACAGGAAAGACCTCCAGTGGCTACAAGGAGGCTGGGGATGACATCTAATAGTCAGCAGTTCCTCATGTTTAGCAGGCCGAGCATAACAAAATGAACTTAGGGCAAACCATACTCTTGACTGATGATCAGTTCAGCTACTGTATGTCCTCATGTGCATTTAAAGTCAATTAAAATTACTTTTTCAACTTGTTATCTAGTTTGCATGCTACAGTACTCACCAGTGTTGTAATGTAACAAAGTACAAATACTTCGTTACTGTACTTAAGTAGAATTTTCACATATCTGTACTTTACTTTGTTATTTATATTTCTGACAACTTTTACTTTTACTCCACTACATTTCCGAAATAAAATGTGTACTTTTACTCCGATACATTTCTCTTAACCATCTTCATTACTCGTTACTACAAAATAAAAGTTTAGTTGGTGACGTAATTCCTGTTTGCTATCATTTCAACTGCGGACGCCAAGTGCGAAGAAGAAGAAGCTCTGCCACCGGACACAGTGAGTTACCCGGCTGGTCATATATGAATCCCCGCAGGCTTTCTATGTTTTTTTTTTCGGGAGCATCTTTGTGATTTTTTTTGTGCATTCGTTCAAAGACAGGGTGACATATTTTAGGCCATTTTCGTGGTGGCGAATGCTGAAGGAGTCGGGCTTTAATTTGCGGTTGCCCTCGTTCACCCTGCGTCCCATGAAGCTGCACGTCAAACCAGACTTTACAGACAAGCCCCCAAGGTGTGTTTGAATTTCGTGCCTGAAAGTGCTTCAAAATTCACTACAAAGTCTGACATTTTGTTTACAAAAGTCTTGAAACAGATGTAACCTAACGAGTAAGTTGAGCGCAGAGTAGTTGGTTGCTAGGCAACGCTCTGTCCGTTTCCACTGGCGCAGGGATATTTTGTGCTGCGGTCTGCCAGTGGGTTACACTGATTTTACAACGGCATGGAACGCGGCTCAGCCAATCACATTTAAGGATGGGAAGCAGCCGTTTTATAATTTCAAGTAATAACTCGCTCTCGTGACAGTTGTTACCAGTTGCCACGTTCAGTTTGTCCAAACAGGGAGGCTGAGAGAGAGAGAGCTGTTGATGGTGACAGATGTTTAATGGTAATGTTAAAAAGTTAAAGCTTTTTTCTCCTGTACCCAGGTTGCTTTTACTGTAAGGACGCCACAATAAATTCTAACCGCTCACTTTGTTTAACCCTTTCATGCATGCACCATGAAAGCCTGAGTCCACATTTGTTTCTTGTGTGTTTTTAGACTTCTTAGGGCATGAAAATTTCTGTGAGTCTCCATACTTCTTTCAGGATGCAGGACTGGTATTACCATGTCATTCTACTTGTATTAATATGTTATCAGCAACAAGAACTGACAGTCTCTGCATAAACCTCAATGTAGGGGAGCAGCAGAGAGCACTCTAACAGCTGATATGCAATTCCGCCGTAGAAACCATTGCATTTAAGAGAAAATGACTTTTAAACTGTTTTTTTTATCTGTCCACTGCAGTGACCACTATGCGTGAAAGGGTTAAATACTTTTACTTTTACTTATAATACTTAAGTACAGAAAATATCAGAAAATTACTTTTGATACTTAAGTACAGTAAATGTCAGGTACTTTAAGACTTTTACTCAAGTAATATTCTAAAAGGTGACTTTAACTTCTACCAAAGTCATTTTCTGGTAAGATACTTGTACTTTTACTCAAGTATCGCTTTCAAATACTTTATACAAGACTGCTCCTCATCTGCAGAGGTGCAGTCTGCAGCTGCAGATGTGCCTTTCCCCTGCCATATATATACATGCATTATGAGAACTTCTATTAAGATTTTTGACAGGACATGCTAAGCCTGTGATTTCAATAAAATGTACTAACTGGATCATCTTCTGGTGGCTCCAAAAGTGTAACTGTGTTCCCAGACACTGCAGGGAAATCCAAAGTCAGACAGTATAATATATATATTTAATTGTGCTCCATAGTACTGCAATATGTAGCTTGTATGAAGCAGCCAGTTTCTGTTGCTTGGACACAGTCTGCGGCTGTCCCTCCCTGGATCCCCTCCATCACTGGCCTCCCTTTATTCACATGGAGGGCCAGCTCCTCTGCTGGGGTCAGATCCTGGCTAGGCGGGCCACCCCCCGTGCCAGTTTTATCAGCTTTTTTTTTTTAACTGCTACAATCATAGACATTCAATATGTCAGCACACAGCTTATCTATTCACCTCATTTGTTCATTGTTATGTACACTATAGTCACTAACCAGCCTGCAAAATGTTCTTGTATTTTATTTTGACTTGCTGCCAAGTCCTTTTCTGGCCAGACAAGTTTGTTCTTTATGATGGATAGATACATAAAATAGACCAAAAAAAAACAACTTGGGAAAAACAGATGAATTACATAACACTGACACACATTGTGGATAATTGTTTGCACTTAATTATATTCTACATTTCCTGAGTTACATGCACTTCTACTTGCCTTATTTAAAGCAAAGTGTACAACTGTTGATTAGTGGAAAGTAACTCCTTTAGGACTTTAATTGTAATTTTGACAGTTCCAGTGGAGCACTGTTTATATAATTGTAGTACTACTTACCCATTAAGTTGGTCCGCTATTGTCTGCCAGGCTTTCTCTCTTTCCTTGATTATTGTGGTTGTATTTCCTTTTTTTCTGATTTTATGCTTGACTTCTTCATAATGCTCCAGTCGTGAAGTAAGAAGCGCGACTGTTGTCCATCTTCCCATCCATGATTCTGTGATCGATCCCGTGGTCTATTTAAGAATGCCGTGAACACACACTTATCCCAACTATCTACACCTGGCTTGACATAGCCGCGCCTTTTCATCCTGGCTCGGCAAACGTGAAACCAATTAAGCCAAGATGCGCCGATCAGACTAGGTCAAGCTGCTTTTGCTCAGTTGTCCTGGATTTCTTTATTCTGTTAACCTTGAAATGACGGAAACTCTGAGTTTTCCGTTTCACAAAGGGAAGTAACTCAGACCAGAGAAAGAGGGGGAACTCTAGCTTGTTTCACAGAGGGAGGTAACTTAAGCTCTTGGTCAGTTACCGCAGTAACAGACTCCATGAAACTAACCTGGTCGGGACCAGGTTTTTCTCATTAGGTTTCTATCTGTGTCCGCCCTCTTTCAGCCACACACAGCATTTAACTTCCTCATTCATTCAGTCAGCAGGCGAGTTTTGGCATGGCGTATTTGTTCTGCCGTCTGTTATTTAAAAAAAAAAAAAAATTAAAAATTAAAAACAGTCAGTAGGCCTTTATTAGAGGTCCATTAGTAGTTAGGTGGCGAGTTTTGGCGTGGCATATTAGTTCTACTGTCTGTTATGTAAAAAAAAATAAATAAATAAAAAAACAATCAGTAGGCCTTTATTAGAAGTCCATTAGTAGTTAGGTGGTGACTTGTTTTCACGAACATGGCATGTCCTTTCGACAACGATCCCGTGGATGAAGGTGCAGTGTTACTGCGCAGAGAATTAAATATTCGTCGGGAGATGGTTATAAGACCGCGCATAGATGTTTTAGCATTTCCAGACAGTTATCTTTTTGAGTGTTACCGTTTCTCCCCTGCGGGATTGCACCTAAATGAAATAAATTAATAGGCTACCATTCAAGCAGTTTTCCCCTGTAATATTATTGTGATTACAACAGACTACATTTAAACTTACGCATTGACCCGAGCAGCAGTGTTGCACTTTTTTTTAAAAAAACATGTTCAAACTCGCTGTATGAATGCATTAAGATTTCCAATTCAACTGGGGTGAAAAACGCAGCCCGACGCTTCCCCGTTGCCATGGTGAATCGTCAAATCTGGGCTTCATTGACGCTGTCTTTTTATAGCTGTGGTGCACGCGCTTAACTCCAGGTGA
>OMLB01063191.1:0-13178 GCA_900302555.1 Myripristis jacobus | reverse complement strand
GCGCTTACTGACATTAACACAGCTGTAATGCAACATGTAAACACTTAATAAAGTCGCTCTCACACTCATTCTCTCTCTCTCTCTCTCTCACTCACACACACACACACACACACACACACACACACACACACACACACACTTTACGTTTGTTTTGGTTTTGCTGAGTCACAGTAAGGAGAAAATGCTGGGTTGCTGTTTGGTAAAAGGTAGGATACAGCCTGGGAAACAGTTTTGATATTTGTCATGGAATCATAAACAGCTGCCACAAAACGCACGTTCACACACACGACACCAAGTCACCAGCATCACCTGCTGTGAATATGGAGCTCACTGTGAGTGTGTGTGCGTGTGCAGTGCCGTCGTATAGGGGGGAAAGGTGATGACATTTCTAAGGGCCCACGGCCCACTAGGGCCCACACACAGTTAAAAAAAGTGGTAATGAATGGGGTAGAGGGGCCCACACCGATATTCTTTCAGGGGGGCCAGAATTCCTAGCAACTGCCATGTGCGTGTGTGTGTGTGTGTGTGTGTGTGTGTGTGTTTATGCATGCTGCAGAGCCCATAGTGATTGTTGATCAGCGAAACACACGTTCTCCTTTAACTGGAATGTGATTTAATGCATTAGAACAGAGGTCAGGACCTTCACTGTCAAACGAGCCATTTCCCCCCTCTTCTACCACATAAATTGGTCTGGAGCTGCAAAACATATTTGATAACACAGCTTTTAAAGTTTTATATATAGTTATACTACATATACAAAAGCAATAGTTTGCTGCATTTTTGAAATTATAGAAAACTGCTGACATTTTATTGCTATTTTTATCTAACAAAGGAAAACACCAAATTCCTATAAAGAGGTGAAAAAACTACTCTATTTTCATCCCAGACTTTTCTTTCTTTTTTGGGGGGGGGATTTATTCATGGTGAGCCAGCTCTGTCGTTCTCAGCCACCTTTGGAGGTGTCTTCCCCAGTTCAGTGCAGATGCTTCTGTCCACTCTGCCTGCCACTTGGTTATGACACTCCATGTACAGTATGTACCTGCCAGCATCCGAAACCCCGCTGTGACGTGCTGCACTGCTCATCAAGTTTCCACCAAGTTTCCAAGTTTCTGTCCCTCAGCAGATCATTTAAGAAAGTAAAACTTAATTTCCACAGAAAGGAGTCAATTCCCGCGAACATAGTTGACTTCTTTCTTTGGAAGTGGATCTTGGGGGACTCTGATTCCCTGCGCCACACAAGAGACAAAGCCAGGGGTGTGTGTATGTGTGTGTGTGTGTTGCCTTCAACTCATCTCACACTTGTTCAGGTTCAGGTTCATTTATTGTCATTTGCATGGTTTCACATGAAACGAAATTTGTACTCCAGTAGTGTACAAGACTCTATAATCAACAGCTGGGCTGAAAACTCAGTCCATGGTGGAAATGAAGCTGCTGAGAAACGATTTGCAAACTGTGATTCCAAAGCATGATGTGAGAAAACACAGTACAGTCTGTCCTGTGTGTGCTCGGTTTTTCCATTGTCATTCTGCCTCGCATTCTATTGAGGCATCTGCTTCCAATTTATCACCCCCATCAAACTTGGAGCAAATCAGCTCAGCATGAAGCAACATGGGGTCTAATGACACTGTGTTTGTGTGTTTTCTGGGACAGAGCCCATCTAGAGTCCTAGCATGACTTCCACAATGGAGAGAGGTGGATGACAGCAGATCTGATGTTACAGTAGAGCTATCACAACTCTTTTTTTACAACTGGTTACAAGCATTTATTAATACCAAGTGCGCAACAAACTGTGACAGATGATGCCCACCTCATGCTAATGCCATGCAGTTTGGCCCACAAACCCTGCAGTCTAAATGTGTTCTTCTGGCCTGTTGTAAAATGGAGTATTTGTGCAGACTGGGGCCTAAACAGTCTTAGAGTTGCATAAATTGAGTTTGAGTGGAAAGCTGAGACTCTTGTGGATTCAATGAGCCACATCTGATTCATGTGTGATGATATTAGCCCCCAGAGCAGCCATTTCACTGCAGTCAGAGCATTTTGTCACTATATAAAATGTCCTCTAGTGACCTCTAGGACAATCACAGCCTCATCAAACTGCCGTTCAGAGGTCTGGTTTCCAGGTAGACTGACAGGAAGGCAAGTTTCTGAGACATTTCCACAACAGAGTGTTCGCCATCTAGTTGCCCAAAAATGCAATTCTTACAGAAATCTCCAAATGCCAAAAGTTCCTCAAGGTCTTGGTGTCCTAATGTGATATTTTTATAGATTCTCGAGTGGACAAAAATTGTTAAAATCTGCACCAAATCTGTGTAACAAATGATATCAACTCAAAAATTACTGCAAAGCTTATGATACATAAACAGGCATTGGAATGGCCATCATATGCTCCTATCATAATGTTTTAAATCCATATACACTATAAACTTGAATAAATAAATAAAATTTCAAAAATTCAAATAAACTTTGAATGAGAACCTTAAAAACCAACAATATTTAGAACTGACAGTTCAGAATTGACTGTAATAAACAAAATTCAAGTGAGCTGCAAGCTAAGCACAAATAATATACTCAGAGTCCTAACAGTTATAGAAACAAATTGATTGACGTTATATGTAGCCAGATGAAGACGAGCACGGTGAATTATCTATCTTTTTAGGTCTGTTTATTTATTTATTTTGTTTTGAGTATTTGTTACAGCAGCAGTAAACTGAAGCAATTTTACTCTATTACTGTATTACTTTATATTTGATGTATCTTGTAATGACTGCCGAACCATTTGTTTTACCATTAAGACTTCATACCACTGTAAAAAAAAAAAAAAACGCAGCATTTCTATGACTCAGTCCTAGAACATGCCATTCTATTTTGTAATGGAAAGTTTCCAAAAACTAAATATAAAATGAAAATCTATGCCTTTTTTATTTACCACCAAAGAAATAAAAAAAATAAATAAATGAAAAAATTCTGCGATATAAAATGTTAATGCATGTAATGTGCTGTTACTTGTTACTTGAGTTTTAGGTTACTGTGCTCTGCTATGCAAAGAGAAGAAAAGAGTGTTTTATTTTTATTAGAACGATTTGATTCTGAGAAGTATACATGCAGTGTTTTAGTGCATTTGGTGCAAAACTGAAATCAGTATTGGGAAATGCTTTTAACCAATTTAAAAATAATAATAATAATTGTGTCCAAAGCTGACCCGAGCCTGAGATTTTGCTCGTCCTCCATCCCATAAACTCCAGCACTATACAGGACCTACTGCCTAGAACAGGCAGTAGATCCATCATTTTGATTTTTGAAAACATGTCCAATTGCTTCAAGAGAAACAAAAAAGCACAAGCAAAAAACAAAAGTAAGACAACATTACACAGATGTAGCAGTCTGTACTAAAGCCAACCTCGGTTTGCTTTCCTGTCTATCAGCAACTGATTTGTGCAACATCTTTTTCCTAATTACCATTTTCGTACAGAAGACACGAAATCTATACTGAACAAATGATTAATCCGAGTGACTCAAAACCACAAGCCAAATGACTAAGAAACGGCAGTGGCCTTCCTGTGTTTGAGATGATGTTGTGAAATCTGAGGGGGAATCTGCCCGGCCTCTGGCTAAGGTCATCCTTTAAGAGTTTAGTCACCGTATTTAGACCACTGACTGGGTGCAAAACACAGGAATCACAAACTGTGGACCAAATACCAGCTAATTTCAGTCTGCAGTCATGGGCAGATAAATCCCGGTATACATGTTTTTTGTTTTGTTTTGTTTTGTTTTGTTTTTTTGGTCTGATATCTGATCTGATGGCTAAGATTTAACCCTCCCTTAATTTCATTAAAAACAAACAAACAAACAAGTAATCTGTCTGGCCTATGAAGATGCATTGATTTTGTTAGAAAGCTCACACTGTCATCTAAAGGACTCCCTCTAAATCCCTGAATCCCTCTAAAATTAAGATACCCAGAATTTTCTTTGATTAAAAAAAAATCCTCTTGGGCCAAAGTAGCATTTCTAAAAGAAACAAGGAATTTTTGTTGATAAGGTTACATGAAACATTTGAAAACAGACTGCTATGAGTTTCAGAGGGTTAACGCTGAATCCTTCACCTCGTTGATCACCTGCAGTAAACAGGTAATAAAAAATAAAAGCATGAGTGACGCATGCGTGTTGAATAGTGATTCAACACTAAACAGTAAAGGTGACAGAGTCTGACTGTCCTCAGTCTAGACTCAAGGCTCAAAATGATTTTACTATCAGCTAATAAGTTGTTTAATTTCTCCCCTTTTTTTGATCTTTTAATTTCCTTTGTTTCTTAGTTTTCGGTAGCACTTTATAATAACCATCAAAAATAAATGGTAAACTAAATAGTTATTTTACAATGAACAATGAAATGCTAATTCATAATGTTTACTTAAGACACAGTGGACTATTAATAAACAGTTTATTGTTGCACACATGAACCATTTTATACATGATATTAAGTATTTATGATTACCAACTGATCTGAAACCTTTAAGAAATCATTTGTTAAACATATGCAAACATTATTATTATTTACCAACTACTATTAATATCTGTAGCAAATTTACAAGAGCCATCCAAATAATATTTATAGATGGTCTACAACCATAATTACCCATTAACAATTTCTTAAAGGTTCATACAAATCATTTGGTAATCACTAACAAAGACTTAATATAGTATATAAAGTGTTATAATGTGTGTGACAATAAACTGTTAATACTTAGTTCATGTAATGTAGTAAGCAAACAATATTAATTAACTTTAATTATTTGTTAACTATAAAACAACTACTTTACAATCAATTTACCATTCAATTACAATGGTTATTATAAAGTGTCAGTTGTTGTAGTAAAATAAATATTAGCCTCGAGTGTTGTACAGTATGTTTGGACATGTTAAAAGCAGCTCTAGGCTATATGTATGTGTTCCTGGTTGGAGAAAACAAACTCCATTTCCTTGTTTCGTTGAGTGGCCTTTTGTGTCTGTTCTGTCTTATTTTAAAGAGTGTTAGCTGGGGGGAAGTTCATGTCAATAGCAGGAGGCTAACAGTTAGCATTTGGAGCATCCAGCCAGTATCCAGCACTCAGTAACAATGAGAGGAAGATAGCACCACTACTGTCCTACAGAACAGCTAGGAGGGGAGTGAAATAATATCACATTTTTCAAACTGAGTGAACTGTCCCTTTAAGATACTTTCACTGTGAGAACATTTTAAATGAGTTGCCGTTTGCTTTTACTCCTGTGGATTTCACAGTGAATAATTTCTGTGCTCCCTCAGTGAACTTGGAGCAAAGCAGCAGCACTTCTGCTTGAGTAAGATAAGTTTGCACTTCCTCCACCTCTGCACACACCAACAGAGCCGCATGCTGCTGTTTGTTACTGTGGCCATGGCGATTGATGGAGACGCACGGAAAAGAGGAGCGGGTTAGAGGTCGGTGTGGTGATTGTTGCAGGGGAGGAGTGACTGGGGAGCAGGTGCAGGGAAAGGACAGCGGGACACCCGGTGTGGAGAGGGGATTCCCTGTTCCACCAGCTGACCCTTTGGCCCGACTCAAACACGTCACTGAGCGCTCAAGGCTGGTGTTTCCTTCTACTTTTGTTTGTATGCGTGTGTGTCTGTGGAAACACACGGATTTCCAGGTATTACTCTAGAGTAAGCACACTTATGATGTGAGGAAGGAAAAAAGCAGACACTAAAAGCTTTTACGAAACATAAAAATATGGGAAATAGGCCATGACTAAAGCCCAGCCTTTCAAAACCAGTTTGAGCTGGAGAGTTTTGCCCTCTATCAGCAACAAGTCACTGCAGCCATGTCCTGCTGCTTACTTGGATTTCTTACAGAACGCATGCAACATACCCTGACCACATGATTAATCCAAATGACTAAGAAACATTAGGCCAAAGAACTATCAAGCAAGTCCTGGCAGTTTTAGTTTTCTGTTTTCTGCAAACAGGATGAAATCAGAGGAGAGTCTGCCTGATCTTTTGGTAAAAGTCTTGGCAGCCATGATTTTTTATCGCTGCTTTTAGAGAATGCAGCTGCCAAGAGGAATGCGGGTTGTTTTGGTTTCCATCTGCTAAAACTGGAGAAGAAAAAAGCTCAAACACAGATCAACAGATCAACAGATTACAGACCCAAGAGTAGCTGGAACAATAATTAGATCCTCAACTCTAAATAATCATTTCCTAAATCATATCTGCCTGCTCGGAGTCTTTTTCATGATTATGTGATGGAAATTGTTTTAATTCAATTGTGCTGTCCTTTACTAACTGAATAAGTGCAACATCCTCTTACCTAGTGCATATTTAAAGAAATAGTTCACCATTTTGAAAAAAGTGATTTTATTTCACTTCTTCCTATTCCTCTTAATTTTGGGCCCTCTGAAATGAGTGACTTTCCCTCTCTCTCTAGCACAATGAAGTGTGAAGCAAATCTACGGTTCAAATCTAACTGTTGATGGCTAAAGGCCTTTTCCATGAACTTGTGGTGACTCTGTGCCTGTGTGAGAGGATTTTCTATTCAGCCTCCAGTGGATTCATGTTTTGTTTCTTTAGTCATTTATTTGCAGGAGGAATGCCTTTTTTGTGGTTGTGGAGATTACAAGCATGCGAGCGAGAGGGTGGCAGAGCATGAGGGATCAGAGGCACACCACAAGTCTGTGGTTACGGGGATTTCTACTCAACTGTTTATGGACTCAGACTGCAGTTCAAACAGAATAAAAGTAATTTACTAACGTATTTGAAAGGGTAGTTGTTCTAATCTGACGTGTAGAGTACAGGCTTTTAATCAGGGTGACCCATTTTCCTGAGATTGATAGCATTCTGTGGAAATGCAATCAGAGGCACTCCTTACTTTGTCAGCAACAACGAAGCCATATCACACTGTTAAACGGTTTAAACTGTGCTGATCTAGTGAATATCAGGATGATTCTGCTCAGGCTGTGATTCAGCCGTATGGTTACGAGGCTGCAGGCCAACCGCGGCCTCCTTTTCATGTGATATTGCTTTCTATATAATATGACAGTTTTATAAATAGTGCCATTTATCAGTTAACAGTACCATGCAACAACACATTATTATTGATTTATTCAACAAATCTTGGCCTGCACCAGCGCAAACCGTTTAATCTTAATTCAAATTTCAACCAGATTGAACACCAACGATTTCTCGAGGCTGCGTTCCTCCCCCTCGTCCTCCTCTGACAGCCGTTCATAATTTAACTCCTCTGTTGTTTTTGGAAATGTGTCCATCTTTGCGCTGTTGCAAATTAAGCTATAATGTAAATATTACACAACACTTGTGGAGTGACACAGAATAATCAAAAGCGCTGTTGTACTGAATGTCAGCACTCACAAGATGCCTCCTGTCCAATCAAATCGCTCGGCCGGATCTAGCTGGTGTATAATCTGTGAAGAATCAGTGCATCCAGTGGGACAAGGCCTTCATTCTCAACCAGTAAATCAAATCGAAAGGGCAAAATATCTCTCATTACACTTTTTTAAATGTGCAACTCACACAGGAGAATCTTCAGTTCTGTGATTGAGATGGACATTGCCATTCTGCACTGAGAGGACGGTGCTTATGCCAATGCATAAACAGGTGGAGGCTTTTCTCGCAAGTTCTTTTACAGTGTGACACAACAAATTCAGAGATGCTGTTTATTAAAAGCATTAATGCTTTGAACGTTTTACATGCAAATGAAAACATTTAAACATTGTATGAAGTAGCAAAATAGCAGCTATTAGTTGTCTCTGGCCGTCAGTAACCCTGTGTGGCTGGAGCCCTCGTCTCATAGCTCATGTTCTGCTGCAAGGTGCTGGTTTCTTCTGATTCATGCCACATCCACGACAGTACATGCTGACCACAAAACGAGCCCTCGCCATCAGCCATTTCTGTCACGTCTCATCTGATAAGACCAGTTGCCCAACGGGATTTAAAAACAGGAAGTGAATCAAGGGCCAGAGACAGTCATGGGGAAAACAACACTTCCTGCCCCCCCCACGGACACAGACAAGTGTCAAACCGGGGTTTCTGTTTTAATAGTAATGTGGTGAAGTGGAAAAAATGACAGAAAGTAACTGGAATTCTCCTGAGCTGCTCTGGACGGTAAAGGCCAAGGAGTTCCTGTCGGGAATTTCATCTGCCCCGTGTTGTGCTCAAAACAACATTAATGAGTTGGTGCTTCCCAAAAGCACCAACATTATTAATACCCACCAATTTTGTTTTTTAAATATACAGAAAGGATTTCAGATATTTCCATAATTTTCAGACTGATATCTTGTGTATCTACTTTTCAGACCCAATATTAATTCCATTTTGACCCACAATTAGTAGTAACTTGAGCTACTTTGAATTAAACCCATGAGCTTATAGGCTTTTTTTGTGTAAGTTTTAAAATTAACAAAATGTACTTCATTATTTATTATTTATATGTTGCATTATTATTGTTATTGTTATACTACTACCACCAACAATAACAACAACAACAACAACAACAACAATAATAATAATTATTATTATTATTGTTGTTGTTGTTGTTATTATTATTCTTATTATTATTCTTATTATCACTGTTGTTGTTGCTGTTATTATTATTATCATCATTATTATCGTCATTATTATCATTATTATTGCTTTAAATATTGATATTATTATTTATTATCATGTTTACCATTATTATTTAGATTTTTCTTGTAATATTTTTCATAAATTTTGTGGTCATTTTATGGCAATTTAATTTTAAATATGCAATTATAATATAATATAAACATCACACAAAAAGTAAGGAAATTTGTGTTTGGTACATTATTTCTTGTAACAATGCTTCTTGGCAATAACTCTTATACCGTTGGAAAGCCTGTTTATTTCCATTTTAAATGGTGCCACATTTGTAAAGAACATGCATTTGTGGGATGAGCAGCAGAGCTGAGTAGGTGGGTTGCGCCCATGAAAAATTTGCCAAATCTTCTCTGCCAGTGCCAAACAGCTTATTCTGCTGTTGCTATTGACTCTTGTTTTGAGCTTCTGGTACTTCCAGGTGCTGCCAATCAGGCGCCTGATTGTGGGGCGGCATCTCCCTCACTGGAAAAATGCCCATGAAAAATGGGCAAACAGCTTATTCTACCATTGACTCTTGTTTGGTGTTTGGTGGATTGGATGATTGAAGTTTGAAGAAACAAGACATATTGGCAATTTAACAATTTATTCATTTAACAAACAGGAGCCTCAGTAGCATGTGGAAGAACCATACACAGCCACAACAGCCTGGCACCTCCTCCTCATGCTGGTCACCAGCCTGCTCACACACTGCTGTGGGATGGCATCCCATTCTTCAACCAGCATTTGTCGCAAGTCAGCCAACGTGGCTGTGTTGGTCACTCTGGCACCAACAGCACGCCCAAGCTGATCCCACTGGTTGCAGAATCTCATCTCGATATCTCTCTGCATTGAGATTGCCTCCAATGATGACAAGCCTCATTTTTCCAGTGAGGGAGATGCCGCCTCACAATCAGGCACCTGATTGGCAGCACCTGGGGGTACCAGAAGCTCAAAACAAGAGTCAATAGCAACAGCAAAATAAGCTGTTTGGCATTGGCAGAGAAGATTTGGCAAATTTTTCATGGGCGCAACCCACATACTCAGCTCTGCTGCTCATCTCACAAATGCATGTTCCTTACAAATGTGGCACCATTTAAAATGGAAATAAACAGGCTTTCCAACGGTATAAGAGTTATTGCCAAGAAGAATTGTTACAACAAAGAAATAATCTACCAAACACAAATTTCTTTACTTTTTGTGTGATGTATATAGTTTTTTGGTCTTTGAGTTTTTACTATTTTTTATAGGATTTTTCGGGTACTTTTTTGTAATCTTAAAAAAATGATTTCTATACTTTTTGGGTAATTTTCTGGTCATTTTCTTGTAATTGAATTTTTCCCTCCCTGGACTTGTGGGAAGCTTTACGATGGCTCTGCTCAGGTGTCAGCAGGGTGACGGGACATGCTGACTCCTGCCTGCTGAGGTTTTGTGGCGTCCTGCAGAGCGAGGGAGCTGGGCGCTGCCCCGCACACAAGCACCGTCTTGTCCTGCTGGCTACTGAGCCGCTGCCCTGGAAAAGTTTACACTTCTCTGTCTGCTTATTATCTAAACCATCAACCTGAGAAATCATAGTCCTGCAGTTTTATATTAACCCTCTGATGCATGAATTATGAAAGCCTGAGTCCAGATTTTTTCTTATGTGTTTTCACACTTCTTAGGGCATGAATATTTCTGTGAGTCTCCATACTTCTTTCAGGATGCAGGACTGGTATTACCATGTCATTCTACTAGTATTAATATGTTTTCAGCAACAAGAACTGACAGTCTCTGCATAAACGTCAATGTAGGGGAGCAGCAGAGAGCACTCTAACAGCTGATATGCAATTCCGCCATAGAAACCATTGCATTTAGGAGAAAATGACTTTTAAACTATCTTTTTAGCTGTCCACTGTAGTGACCACTATATGCCAGAGGGTTAAATATGCACCATCGAACACAGAGCCCGTCTCCTCTTATCTCTTCTGGCCACAGTCCTCCTGGACAGCGTGGCTGGGAGGAATGAGCAACGAGGGAATCACAATGGAAGATTTTATTCAGCCCTTGTTAATGATGAGCCAAGAATGAGAGGAAAGGCTGTTTTTGCTGCTTTGAGTGACAAAGGCATCAGCTCACACTTAAAGAATTTAGCGAGACGACACACTCACACTTGATAAGCGACAGAGAGGATTTCCAAACAGCATGACCAAGAATGACCATCATTCAGTTTGCTGACTAAAGCCGAACGCCGCTCCACCTTCCAGGCGAAATCACCACAGTCATGCTTCTCATAAATCATGAAAGTGCAGCAGTTAAACCATTGTTTTGCTTTACTGTAATGTAACAGTCAAGATTTCATTACTTGGAAACTCCAGTCTTTGTTATGGTTTAGAGTTCTCTTCCCACAACAACACACAATAACATGATTATTCCTCTAAAACCTACACAGGTTGCTGGTGCAATATAAATTCCCTTTCTGATAAATATAAATGAATAAATAAATAAATAAATAAAAGAAAGAATTTTATTGAGCTTTCCCAGGGTGAAATGATAATGGAGGCATATTTGGGGCCTAAAACAACAAATAACCAATTTAACACCCGAAACAAACACAGAATTTCTCTGTTTCTCACCGTGACTGGAATAAACTGTTTCTCTTCTGGATGAAGCTCTAATTAGTTCCTCTGTTCTCCACGCCTGCTATGATCTCATTACATAATAGCCTGAGTTGAGCTTGTGCTGAAGGACTTTGGGGTGTAACGCACAGCAGGATGAGTGATCTCTGCTGGCTAACCGCAGCTCTCCATTCACTGGAAGTCAATGGGAGAGTTGAATGGAAAGTGCATTGAAAAGCTTGGTCATGTTTACCTGAGCGTGGTGAGTAAGCGGGCGAGGTTGTGGCTAACCAAACCAAATGTGCAGACAGAGAGGCCCGGTGGCTTGCACGAAAACACATGCATCAAATAAACACATACACACATCAAACAATTGGGTGCACACACCCGTTAAGCAAACACACATGCATGCCTGCGCACACAAAGACACACAGTTACATAATGTGTCCAGCTCAGGCGGGCCTTGCCACTCTGTTTGGCTGCGTCGTGTCGCTCAGTGAAAATGAGACAAAACAAACAGTGCAGCAGCTCATCAGTCCAGACGAGCTCTGCCGGGACTCCACAGATAACAGAGCAGGATCCTGCATCGTCTCATACCTCAGCAGAACAGCCTCATCTGACCAAAACAAATAAACAACAGCCAAGTAAAACAGCAGAACAGGAAAGCTCTTTAGAGGAACAGAAAAAAGTGCAACGGCCTATTGCTGGTCATAAGTGTACTCCCTATTTTCCTCCTTTAATTTTCTTGTATTTTTTTCCTGTAATTTTCTTGGAATTTTTTTTTTAAATTTCCAGATTTTTCTTTAATTTGTTTGATAATTTTATGTTAATTTCTAACTGTTTATTTATTGATTGACTTGGCTGATTTTTGGTGATTTTTTCATAATTGTTTTATTTTTTATTTTATCTTATTTTATTTTTTGCACAACACAAAGAAAAGACAAAAAATATTTTTTGTTAATTTTCTGGTCATTTTCTTATTTTTTTAACGTTTTGCTAATTTTTCTGTTCTTTTTTATATTTTTCTTTTTTCTTTTTTGGGGGGTAATTTTGTGGTGAATTCATGCTAATTGCCTTGCTTTTCTCCTTCTTTCCATGGGTAGTTTTGCAGTCATTTTCAGGCATTTTCTTGTAATTTAACTTTAAATCTTTAATGCTTTTGAAAGAAATTCAGTGAATTTGCTCAAGTCTCAAAGGATTAACATGTTGACCATGCAACTTATTTATTATGAAAAATTATTATTCATCATGACTTAGATTCAGATCTGTCTTTCTTCACTTTACACTGGACCACAAAGCAGAAATGCCTAAAAAATAGCCCCTTGCTACTTACTTCCTTGTTTTTCTCATCATGCACATTCCTCTATCCAGCCTTCAGTGACCTGTGCTGCCTCCACTTTTCTTCTCTCTGTTTCAGAGCTCTTAGTGCCTTCCTTGTATTTCTGATTTACACCTCGCCCTCTCTCCTACCTGGAGGACACTGACTCATTGTCTCATCTGACTTTGCACTGCTCAGTGGGACCACTGAGTCACAGAGTGTGTTTGTGTGTGTGTGTGTGTGTGTGTGTGTGTGTGTGTGTGTGTGTGTGTGTGTGTGTGTGTGTGTGTGTGTGTGTGTGTGTGTGTGTGTGTGTGTGTGTGTGTGTGTGTGTGTGTGTGTGTGTGTGAGTGTGCACAAGCACATCTCTCAACACCTTGATAACAGGTTCGAGATTCCTGTCTGTATGTCTGGGCAGGAACAGAAGTCTGTGTCTGAACAGGAAGACAAAACAAGATGACTCTCTGAATACTGCTGCCCTTCAACCCACTGGGCTGAAACCAGCCAGCCAGACTGAAAGGAAAACTCAAGACACTGACAATGTTGATCATGGTGGGACAATTTGCATTATACACAATTCAGTCCCATTGCCACATGTTGTATAAAACCCAGCAGCTAGCCATGGAGTCTGCCTTTACAAACATTTGTGAAA
>OMLB01063189.1:9564-25833 GCA_900302555.1 Myripristis jacobus | reverse complement strand
TTCTTTATTTTCATGACTATTTACATTGTAGATTCTCACTGAAGGCATCAAAACTATGAATGAACACATGTGGAGTTATGTACTTAACAAAAAAAGGTGAAATAACTGAAAACATGTTTTAGATTCTAGTTTCTTCAAAATAGCCACCCTTTGCTCTGATTACTGCTTTGCACACTCTTGGCATTCTCTCCATGAGCTTCATGATGTAGTCACCTGAAATGGTTTTCACTTCACAGGTGTGCCTTATCAGGGTTAATTAGTGGAATTTCTTGCTTTATCAATGGGGTTGGGACCATCAGTTGTGTTGTGCAGAAGTCAGGTTACCACACAGCCGACAGCCCTATTGGACAACTGTTAAAATTCATATTATGGCAAGAACCAATCAGCTAACTAAAGAAAAAGGAGTGGCCATCATTACTTTAAGAAATGAAGGTCAGTCAGTCCGGAAAATTGCAATTGATGCCTTCAGTGAGAATCTACAATGTAAATAGTCATGAAAATAAAGAAAACGTATTGAATGAGAAGGTGTGTCCAAACTTTTGGCCTGTACTGTAGATAGATAGATAGATTTACTTTATTGATTCCAAACTGGGAAATTCCCATATTACAGCAGCATCAATAGAAAATTTGATATATTTTTTGTATTATTTTTTGTAGTATTATTAGATGTAATTGTGATGCACAGGAAGCACACAAGCAGGCAGAAACCCTCATCACCATTTATCAAGGCAATCTGAACAATGACTTGGCTGATGAGTTCATTCAGTTCAGTAATTCTGTTGGCAGTAATGACAGTCAGCCTAACTCCCCTGACCCTGAGCAGCTCTTGCAAATGAATGCACTACAGACCAGAGGGGTATTCCAGAAAGCAGGTTTAAAGTCCCTATGAAATGACCTCACATGACCTTTACTTCCTGTAAAACAGAGTATCTTAAATGGAGACATAATCCTGTACTAGTGGGTGTGAATTAAAATTCTAACCAATAAAATCTTCACAAATCTTTAAACATACTCTCTAATCCAACTTTCCATTCAAATGAAATTACATCTCTCTTCCAAACTGATATCCTATTAGTTTGCACCTGTGAATGAGCCTTCCTGCCCTACGTCCCGCCCAAGCATCCTGTTTCCCATGGCAACTGACAACAAGGAAGCCAGAGCATCATATTCAATGCCTCTTGAATTTGAAGAGTTCAGTCAGTTCATAACTTTCAACAGTTTAACACAAGATTTGCTTGATATAGTACTCATCCTTCTCCACTGAAATCCAAATGGCATACAAAATAAATGATCAAAAACAAAACAAAAAGCAGCAGTTTCAGATATAGCATAAAGACCATAGATAGTTCAGCCTGTTTAGATATTTTGATTCTGTGCAACGGTGGTGGAGGTGCAGGAGAGAGGGGGTCGCTAACTGCAGCAAGGTGCAGAGGATCGCCTAACTTGTGCAGTTGACTTTCTATGTGTCAGAGGACTGTCTGAATGCTGCTTTCTCTCTATTTGGAGAGACAGACAAGTCAAAGAAAACAGGGAAGAGTGAGGAATGACCTGTAGACTATTTTAATTAGGAACAAACAAAATAAGAGGTGATACTCAAACTAGTATAAAATGTTAATTATCTTTTTTATCGCTGAAGCAAATCTAAAATTATTTTCTCCCTGGAAACGCCAATGAAAAAAGCCAGTGTTATCACTTTATCGCCAAGCAAGAAAGCCAGAATTTCTAACCAAGAAACCAGTGCTGTGACAGTGAATAATGACATGGACTTCAATGTGGAGGAGTTTGCCAAAAAAAGAGCACGCCATGTCCTTGACAGTGAAATGCTGCAGGCTCAACAGGTTTTCTGACCAAAAATTTGAGGTTAGCTCAAGTAAACCTGCTACTGAGCAGGTTAGCCTCAGAGCATATTGTAAGTTACTATGGTAACTGACCTAGCGTTCATCTAAACTTAACTGACAATAACTTCTTGGAATTGAAAATCCCAGGTTTCCCCTAAGTCTGGTAACAAACCTGGTTTTGCTGTATTTGAAGTCCATGTTGTTGTTTTTTTAATGGGGGATCATGTGATTAGTGGTGGTGTTGTATCTTCTTCTCTTTGAAATGGCTGTTTTTGTGGTGGATACACAGAATGAATGAACTTTAGTGTCCCTTTTGATAAAGTTATTGACAATTATGACTGTTTCCACGTAATGCGTGACACATGAGGACAGGTTTGTGGCAATAGTTTGATGTGTTGGGTGGGGTGCAGTGTTGCCCAAAATATTTTAATCTAGTTTTAATCTGTCCCCGAGTACACACTCCGCCTTAATGGCATTATTGCCATAATTCAAATTAAAATTGAATGTGTCTTTTTGTTTCATTACATAAAGGGGTTTTCCTGATTTTAGAGAGGTCTAGATGAGTGCAACCAACTAACCACCAACTAAAGCCCAATAAAACATTGCAGAACACCTGCATCTTTAATAAGAAGAGGTAGTGACACAAGTGTACTTTTAAAATTAATTGTGCTGTACCATCTGGTTTATATCAGTGTTCCCCTCTAGCACACTATTTGCAACCACTGTGTACCATATCCAGCCATGGTGAGTCAAGAACTCACCAAACATGAAAATAGAGCTCTATCTCATCACAGGATTCAGTCAAAGCATTATGCAGACTTTTATATGAGATGGAAATCACAGGCCACAGATGAATGGAATTCCTAGAAAAGTAGCAAAGAAGATGTTTTTCATAAGCAAATCTTATGGCTAGACATAAGACGGTTCAACAGCAGAGACCTGCCTTATTTGGAATCCAGACTTGCTTATTGCCTATTTTGAGTAGGATGAAATTCCTTTGCTGCTTCTTATTTATCCCTCACTACTTCTTGCAAACTGTGGATATGCCAAAGGGCCAAAGCAAAACTTGGGAGTGAAAGTCAAAGCAAAGATAACACCCATATCTAAGGAATGGTCCTTTCTTCCCTTTAAAGCATGTGTAACAGCCTCCTTTTCTCTTGCTTTACAGCATTCTGCTCTTCATTTGTCTTCCCTCCAGGCTGGGGCAGTGAAACACTTTGTTTTGTTTGACTGTGTCAGTAGGCAAGTTTACTTCCCTTCTTTTCGTCTTCAGTCTTTATGAAACTCATTACTTCTAGTCTTATCAGCACTGCTTCTTCTCTTCTTTACCTAAGTGTCTAACTTGCTGACAAAGTGCTTAAGCCAGACACAAATGCGCCAGTCCTACATCTTCTAACAAACTGTTCTGTTTAGAAGTATAGCATGTTTTTTTGTGTGTCTTCACTCCCTGGTTTCTGCAAAATGTCAGTGTTCACAATGTTCATCTCATTGTCTTACCATAGCATCATTGCAAAGGCTACTTATAATAGCTGCATTCCTGTATTCCTGTATAGGAATTATCTTTCAGTATACAGTATGGTATTACCCACAAAGCTTGCCCATTCCTCCAGGGCTTAAGAGAATTTAGTAGTGCCTTTAAACGGCAATATCAGTAGAAACAGTGGATACCCATGTATGCATTCTTGACATTTCTTTTCTTAGAAATCTTTGAGAAAAAAAAAATGATATGCCTGCACAAGGGTAACCCACTTGACTCATAGCGGTGATTTCACATTTATCACCTCTCTGTCTTTTTTCACCCTTGAGCTGCATTTTGCACTAATCGACCAGTGGGATCCCTTGTTGATAAGACGACCCACACTCCTGCTGGACGAAAAAAGAAAGAAAAAAAAAATTGAACGTCTGAGTGCAGAGGGTATATGACTGAACATTTATACATCTTCCAGACTGTTTACAGTAGTTGTTCCATAAGTACCATGTAGTTTATATGAACTTATGTAAACTAATGTCAACACTGTAAAGAATCATGCAACACATGCAGGGCATCATGCTGTGTTTATAAGCATGTACATTTCCCATACACTGAATGTTTTTAGATCTCCGCTTAAATCTCACTTTCTATGGGATGTTCTCTGCTATCTGATATAGCTCTGTGGTCAAATGTTCTCACAGACAAATAAGAAAGAAAGAAAGAAAGAATGAATAAAAGAAAGAAAGAGGGAGTCAGCATCATATGCAGAGATTTGGGCACACTAGCAATTGTGAAGCTTCCATTTTCTTGATGGTGGCTGAGTGAAATTTTGTACCACAGCTGACAGACAACTAATCAAGCACTGCCAATGCATACATACTGGATAATAAATCTGTATAAACCAGAGGCTGTGGTTTGTGCCTGAAACTCTCCAGTGTAATAAGACTCCACTTTTGCAAGTAATCACGCAATGAGGGAACACTGAGGTATTTTCATATTGGCAGGGCCATTGTTCAGCTTTGAATAAGCATTCTTTGAATGAAAGCTTTTTTTTTTTTTTCCTGAATATTGGTACTTTCAACAGATTTTACAAATGAGACTAGGAAAAGAAAAGGCAAAAAGAAGATTTTATATTATTGTGTTTTGTATGTCTGTATATGAGAGATAAAAACTATCCAAATAGTAAGCTAGACTGCTTGTTTCTCCATCTTTATTATGCCCTCTGTCAATCTTTCAGGCGGGTAAAGTAGGTCACTTTTCTCTCAGTTTGTCAACTTAGACTCTCTCTTTAACCTAATGCTCAGAGGATAAGTCTCAAGCTTTAGGGATGTTTATTATCTTGGCTGACACTTGAAGTGCATGGCCAAAGGGAAGTTGCTCCCCCAATGACATTCTAAGCATTTTCCCACAGCTAAGGGCAGCTGAGGGACAAATCTTTTTTGCATGTTGCATGGAGAGGCGAGGAGAGGAATCTCAGTGCTCCTGTCACCTCCCAGACCCAGGGGTCACTGCTCTGTTTTTGTTTGTTCATGTATTATTATTATTATCATTATTATTATTATTACTATTATTGTTATTATTGTGACTTACTGAATACTTCTCACTGAATCAAAGCAGCACCCCTACCTTGTGTTCCTTAGGATGATTCACAGAATATAGAATAGTTTCAGATTATAAATTGTATTCATAAAGATAAGGAAATAGATGCTTCTTTCAAAACATTAAGCATTTTATTCCCATTAAGATGGTGCTTTTGGCTTTTGCTTAAATGAGCATATCAGTGATTTTTAAATGTTTTGTCCATTTTCTACAATTTACCCACATTTTATATTGCAACAAATCATTTCGCAAATCATGTGGAGGCGCTAAAGATTGCTCAACATGTGATCAAAATTGATCAAATTTGAATTTTTGATTGAAACTCCCAGCTTATAATGCTCTTCTCTTGAGGCTAACAAAATCGTAACTACTTATAAACCATGGAACTGATAACAGACCTTTTTCACAGCAGCCACACTGACATGAAATAGCAGGTAAATACAGGTGTTATTAATGAAATTAATGAGGTTCTGTTCCATTTAAGGTAGCAGAGCTTTCCCAGTGAGCCAACATTCAAAATAGCAGGACCCTGGGTCTGTTAGACCTATAAGGAACAGAACCTTAATTAGTTTCAGTGGCAATACTTGTGTTTGCCCTACAATCTCATGTCAGAATGGCTGCTGTGAATAAGGTCTGTTTTCAGTGTTGAGCAAATGTTTCCCCCGGGCTGGACATGTGGAGCAACAATTATACATTGTTTAAAGCTTGATGGTTTGTTATACATGAGAATAAGAGCCTTTGACTAGAGAAATACTCATTGTCACTACAGACTCAATTAAAACAACTAAACATGTAGACATCACAAAAAAAACAAACAAACAAAAAAAACCATTTTTTTTCTAAATGTCTGCGTATCCATCCAGGACTTTTCAAACACGTGAACCTTAATTACCTTGGTTGTGTGGAGTGGTGAACACAGGAATTCTCTGGGCTTTAGCATCTCCTGTAATGCAAGTATACATATAAAAGCATACAGAGGGATAAAAAAAGAAAGATAGCTTTCATACTGGGTTAAACCTTTCTCCTCATGCTGTGACTGAAACCCATACAGAAGCCAAGCTTCAAATTACACATTGGGATACATTACTGATAGATGTGTTGAACTATTTCACCAGCTTTATTCTGCAAGGCTGCATTAGCCCTTATGCCAGAGGCTGAACTGGAGCAAATGTATTCCCCCCCTTACAAAAGGTCTGCATCATAGTACATTAGGTCTGTTGTTTTGAGGCACCACGGATGACTGAGGGAATGGCTTCCATCGTAAATTTTGTACCTCCCCTCATGTACAAGACCTTCCATGCACAGCAGCAGAGGGCACACAAGCATTATTCACTTCTCAACAAGAACAGAGTCAATCTGAGTTATTTAATTAAAGGATTGGAGGCCTAACATACACAGAGACTAAACAGATTTATTTAGATAGCAGGGGGCAAATTATGTGACAGATTGGTGGACGATAAAAGATGTTTCATTGATTCTTATCACAGATCGATTCAAAATAGGATAAACACAACGCTACACTGCCCAGGGACTAGAGCTTGAAGAGAGTTGGAGCCTGCATGGCTGAACACACAAGACAAAACAACAGTACTGGGCTACCTGTTCATGCAATCAAAAACACGATGTGATAACATGACGTTTGGTTTCCACTATTTGCTGCAGCCTGGATATTGTGAGCTCACATTTTATATTTTGCAATACAATACACATACCAGCAAAGAGCTAACAGAACAATTACTACAACTGCGTTTATACAAACGGCTCAACAATTATAACTTAACTCAATATATACCTCATCAATCACTCTGATATTTCAGGATATTCTGGTATTCAGTAAGATCCTGGTATTCTGTGGCAATCCAGCCGGCTATGTTTTCTTAAATATTTGTATGTTGTGTAGATATGTTTTCAGAAATCAAATTGTTTTAACCCAGGGCTTCAGTTTTGCTGGTGTTTTTGTGTCTAAACCCCTCGTTTAACCTGAACTCTGCAAATAAGTCATGAGGCTCAGAGAGCTGCTGATAGAAACTTTATCATTTTGGGCAAGTTTTTCTTAGTGATCCTCAGCAGGCCCACTATTTATTTTCCAGAAAAAGATCTTTGATTGAGCACAGAATGGGGATTAAAACTGACTTGGGCTGATCTTCTTCAAAAAGGCAGGGAAAAGGAGAAAATACAGACAAAAAACACTAGGTTGTCATGGTAGTCCATTAGCTGTC
Organism: Myripristis jacobus; assembly: GCA_900302555.1. Classification (NCBI taxonomy): domain Eukaryota; kingdom Metazoa; phylum Chordata; class Actinopteri; order Holocentriformes; family Holocentridae; genus Myripristis; species Myripristis jacobus. The sequence goes on along the minus strand of OMLB01063189.1, from coordinate 18,706 downwards.
AGTGGGGGAGAAAACATATTAGGTCCAAATACTCTCTCTGTGTGTCTCCATCGTGCCTCTCTGATTTAGTGGAGTGATAGGGAGTTGACACACTGGCAGCACTGAAAACAGTCTCATTTCTCCTACTTTCTGGCACCCCTGCCTTCTGGCATTGCATTGTAACATCCACACAGTTCACTGTTTCTCTACTCCTCTTTTATTTTCTTTTACTTTCCCCTCTATTTGAAGTTTTCAAAACTCATCTTTTATCCTTGTTGATGTGTTTTTACACCATTAAGGGAAGAACTTATTGGTGAGTGTAGATAAGATGTGTTTATTGTATTATCTCCAGACATAAAGCACTGGAGGTTAATATTTCTTTTTCAGTTTTCGTCATGCAAAATACAGTACGTATGACAACAAAAGCCTGAATGATTTTGAAGGGAATGATTCCATCTGCTGATCTACAATCAGCACCTTTGATAACTCTTTTTTCTTGGCTTCTCTGAACTCGGACAGTATTTATACAAGATTGTGAAGATGAATATGAGGCTATTCTCTTTGCTGAGAACTTCAATGAGCAGAGGTACTGACTTTTCACAGAGCTGCCTGGGGCTGTTCACCCACTGTTACTAACCTTATTTTAACCATATCCTCACCTGTTGCATGTGTTGCATGTGTTAAAAAATTTTAATTACATATTTTTGTATTGTATATTACATGTATATATTTTTTTTTCCAATACAGGAATAATGTATGTCATCATGTCAAACTACCCTCATTTCAACAGAGGAAAGGAAGCCGACTGTGCTTGTTTCATATAGATTCTGAAACTCTGAATGACTAAAGAAAAAAAAAAGTATTAACAGGGAGACGGAAAATAACTATGTTAAGGGCTGATTATGTACATCATCACAGTTGTTTGTGGTGCAAAACAAATCAAATTTTCTCAGTGTTTCCTGAAAATCAGTGGAAATGAAATACACCAATACAGACTTTCCTTGACTGAACCAAATCAAAACAGCCATGTGGAGATACTTAGAGGTAAGATGTTAGCAACTGTCACTCAAAACAGGTAAGTGTGGGGTGTAGATATACTGTACGCAGACACGGGAAATGTCAGGGGAGGACACATCAAAACAGCTCAATAAACACTGCTGGGGGCGTCACAGAGGGGTTTTGAGAAGGCAGAGGAATGCTGCCATACAACAACCACATCTTTTATTGATAAAGCAATTCAAACAGAATCACCTTAATGACAAATGTGTGTTTTTTTATAGTGGTTAAGAAAAATAGCACTGTATTTAGAGACTTTATAGACTGGGAGCATTTTCACACGTGTATGTAATATGTTTTCTGTGGTTTGAATAAGTTGAATAACTGATACTTTATTGCATTGATGTTTCAGTTCAGTTTAGTTTCACACAAAATGCAAAAAAAAAACGGGAGAAGGAGATTGACAGGCAAATCATATCATTGGGTCGCTGTACCCGACCATCATGGTGAAGAAGGAGCTAAGTCAGAAGGTCACTAGGTTGAAAGCCTGAGAAAGGAAATTACTCATCATTTTTTTTTTTTTTTTTGGTCTCTTTATTGTACAAACAAACAAACAAATTTTATTGTACAAACACATGTAGCTGAAACACCATCCATGGGCATGGAGCGCCATCAGTAGCTTTGGCATTTCTTCATCATTGCAGAGCTTGTTTTGGCTAAATAGCAATAGGGCAGTGTGAGCGTGTTTCCTTGTTGCTCCATGTCAGCCCTTGATTCATTTTGTTCCTATTTTGCTAACTGATAGTTGATAATACTACCAAGCTGCTGCTTTCTGTTATTAATTACAAGTCGACAATGCACACCTGAGCTATGGGAGCAGCTTCAGCCCAAAACAGACAGTGCTTCCTGAAGTTGGGTCATATCTAGGCCAGCTCATGCGCACACCACACATGGACTACTCTGGAGCTTATCTGTAACCGAGACCATCTCCTCAACAGGGTCTAGGTCCAGTTGTTTTGGTCTGCACCCAAGTGGAATTTCTGGTTTCACACCTGCCCAAGTGAACTGTACCGAGGGGGTAGATGCATCAGAGTATGATTCACCTGAACTAATAAATATAAGAGGGCATTGATTTGTGTTGTTTTCCAGTGCTAAGTTTAACTTCTATGTCTAAACAGACAGACAACACCAGTAGAGACTTGAGTTAGATATTTACTCAGCCCCTGTAGCTGAGAAGTTCATGGAATATCAATCAATACCTTCACATCATTTATTCAGACTTCACCCACAGCAGTAGCCAAACCGTGGGACCTGTGACATCCCCTGAAAAGAACTGTCAAAGTTGAACTGGTTATGCAGTATGAAGTTTATATCCAGTGACGTGTTAAGCGGAGAGAGTCGATGACTAGATTTATCTCATAACGCCCACATTATGAAACAAAAAATGGAAACGACACTTCAGTGAGAACAGGTTAAAACTCCCATGATAACCTCTTTAGAGAAAAAGAAGAAACCTCATTGGGGTCTTACCTAAGTCTCAATGAGGAAGGGCTTCACAGAAAGGGATCCCCATCTCGGGATTATGATTGCATGCAGCAGGTGTCAAGAGCGGGCAAAAATAGATTAAATGTTGAGAGCAAAATGGAATATTAATAGTGTACACAGACTAAACAGAGTAGCAATTCTTGGGTGAACGTCCGAATCTACCAAGGGACATCATGGCTGTCCTTGTTACTGTGGAAAGGGGAAGACTGGCCATCTGGATAGCATGAGCTGTGGGACGGCAGTGAGTTCAACAACAGCTATAAGAAATGAGCAACAGATACCACCAGCTGTAGGAAGAAGTAAGAGTCAACACAAGAGTCACAAAGGACACTCCTGCAGACAGACAGCCGATGGCAGGGCATATGGTACGGTTAGATGTGATAAATAGGAAAGCATAAGCCTATGTAATATATAACCTATATTTTCACTTTTTATTAGAACAGTCATCTGATCTATGATTACAAGATTTACCATAGTGGATCTATGCAGCTCTTATTAAGATAAAAGGAAGGTTGGTTATCAAAGTAATCATCAGCTCAGACTAATTTGGTCAGTCATAATAGCTCAGTCAGCTCAGTAATAATAATTGATAACCCTGAGCAAAGGTTGAGCATCACCGCTGAGGGAATAGATAGGGCTTGGTCCACAGGTGTGTGAGGAATTATTATCCACCCTTCATTCATCATTAGTGCTGAAAATAATTTCCTTTTAAGCCAACTCCTGCCCCGGGGATTTGTTTAACTGAGCTGTGATTCATACCACAGCCATTACAAAGAGGAAGCCTCAGTTTTCAAAAAGAGAGCTTGACATTCTAAGAAGGACAAGTGCCTCAAAAAGTTAATGTCGAGTCGTGGGTTAGTCATAGGCCAAGAAAGAGCTGGTCAATTTTTCATGCTGATTAGCCAAATGGGGCATGGCCTATCATGAAAAGGTGGATAACTTCCAAACGGATTCATGTAAAATTGCAAAACTTCGTGGAAAGATTGGTCATGGGGCAAGAAAGGACTGATAATCCTTTCATACCGACTGACTAAAATGGGGTATGGGCTATCATGGAAAGGTGCATAACTGCAGCAACAGAAATATTCCCGAAATTAACCACACACACATATCTGTTATTGTTTGAATTTATTAAGCAAAAAACAATACCTTGAATTAAAAGCATGAAATGTAAAAATTGACAGAAGTTTAATTCGGTCAACTAGGCTATGTAATTTGGAAATGGGACATCTTGAGAAATGAATATCGTTGGGCGTCTTTCTAGTTAGCAAAGCCTTCAACAGGAATAAGTAGCACTTGTCAGTACAAGTGGGCTTTAATGGGTTATGTTAATCCTAAAGATATGGGTCTTCAGTCTCCAGTGAAAAATGGGTAATGCTGAAACTGTCCTGACACGGGGGGAGACAGTGTTCCACCATTGTGGAGCCATGGATGAGCAAAACCATGACAGCTAGAAGAGAAGTGATTAGGCAAGGCCATAGAAAATACGGGCTGAAATGCAGGAAGACAGAAACTGCAGTAGGCACAATGAAAGGGCATTGCTTATTGCTGAGGGATTCCTCACTCACCAGTAAAAAAGTTCTTCTCTAGGACTTAGTGTAAACACAGAGAGGATGCTACTAGCCTGTGACCCATTATGCACCTGGGGACATGTGTCATGCCTGACTTTATACATATGTCTATAAAACTATACACAGTAATGAAGCCATTCACTTTTGAAAAGTCAAGTTGGTCCCAGAAGGAGAACCAGCTATGTTTAAAAAAACAAAAACAAAAAAAAACAAACAAACAAACAAACAAACAAACAAACAAACAAAAAAAAACACTGCTCTTCACAAAACTTCACAAGCCAACAGTTCATGGAAACTAATCTGCTATAAATCTCATCATTACTCCTCATAGGTAAGGGATAGGAGATGATTCATCAGTGCCGACTCATCTTTTGAGTAAAGTCCTGGCTGTGTCCTTTTATGCCCTCAGATTACTTTAATCCTAAAATCATTCATGCAGACGTGTCCAACACCATTGCTAAACATAGTAACTCATCTTTAGACTAGACATCTTTCGTCTCTGGCCCAAAGTTCATCAGCTCCCATAAATTGGCACCATTTGTCACTGCAGCCCCGAGGAAGGCAGACAGCCTCAAGTCGAATGTTATGGATGGAATAACTAGGATATACTACCTCACCTGAGGAGCAGGGTAAACAAAGGACCACAGGGATTAGCAAGTGGATAAAAAACATTTGAACCCTGGAGAGAATCATGCCACATAGCTGGCAGCTACTTCTGGTGAGCTCTCTGAAACCACTAGGCTGTGGCAAATTTATCACTCTGTGCTGATGGGACAAAGCTCGGCTAAGGCTATGATTATTTCAGTCACTAGCACTCAGGCTACTTCTGGTGCAACTATGTCTGCAAGCAGGACATGGTCCTAATCTGTCCTGAGTAATTGTCTAATCTAAAGTAACCAGTTTACCCTCATCCTGCTGACAGAAACAGACAGGATTTTGCTTTTTTGTTTGTTTGTTTGTTTGTTTTGGAGACTATATTGCCCTTTTGGAACTGTGCACATTTATTATGTTTTGGAGACTATAATATCTTTCTGGATTTGCAAATCCAATTTACTTACTTGGCCGTATAGCAATCAGCTATACATAAGCAGCTAGCAGGAAAGCACCATTAATAAAACCGCCAGCTTGCACTCAAGCAACACAACAACCAGAGGCCAATCAAGCAACCGAGATGAAACACTAAAAGTAATAAATAAATAAATAAATAAATAAATAAATAAGTTACAAGAAATGTAGTGGCTAAACCTAAAATGGCAGACTGTTGTTCTGCAAGGTGGAGTTGATTTGACAATGGAGGTGGAGTCTCATTGAAGGAAGTGGAAGAACTTCTGTTTTTGCCCTGTTGGGCTGAAAGAGACATGGATTTTTATTGTGTGTTTATATCTCTCTTTTTTTCCCTCTGGTTTATTTTTATTTTTTGGCATTTTTGATAATTCCATCGATCAGCTTTCCCTTTTCAGAGCATCTTGTTTTCCCGTCATCCCAATGGTTAGAGTATTAGAGGCAATGCTATCCGTAGAATTATATCCTACACTGAGAAAAACAGACAAGATGATGCTGTTGTTTCTGCAAGAGCAATGCTCACTTCCCCTGAAAGACACAGGAATGCTGCCCTCTGTGCCTTTCTAACCAAATGGTATAACCTTTCATCTCTGGACTGGATAGGCACAGATAAATTAAGGCTCATATCTTAGAGCAAACAATATCACATACCAGAGCGAGAGTAAACTCTGTAACCCTCCTAGACTCACCAAGCTCACCAGTATGAGTCACTCTGCGCTCCCCCAGGTGACAACTATCCACTTATTAGGACCGGGGTAATTATACCGGGGTTACAGTTGGCACTGCCACCGCATTTCCGTTTTTGCTTTGTATATGATTAAACAGCCGAGGAAAGAGACACTCATTATTCCAGAAATCAACCATTGTTCCAGCTTCCTGCAGTTGTATATGTTATATTTCATATGAACTTGATTCTCTGCAGGGTTAAATTATTACCAGTTCTGTGATCAGCACTTTTTTTAATGTTTTGATGCAATTTCTTCATCTCCACTGCAGCCTCTCCTCTGCTCTGTGTGTCGGGGCCAAGCTCCTCCACCTCCACACAAACACACACACACACACACACACACACACAAACAGCAGAGCCTCCTCATAAACCAAGTGAATCTCCAAGATTGCTTGCACTGAGGATGACTACGCTCATTACTGTAATTGAAATAAAACTTTAATGAGTAAAAAAAAACAACAATACTTTATCAATACACCTGTTCAACATGCATGAACATGTAAACATGTTGAGAAAGCAATGTTTCAATCTGCTCTGCCCGCAGTCTCTCATTCACTGATGCTATGTTTTACACAAACACAACACACTAGCTCGGCTAATAGCGAATTGTTACAAACAAACTAAAATAAAAGCTGTCTGTATCCAATCCAGAACTGTTTAGTGTAGTTTGTCACGTATTTTGAAATCTGGCAAATTTTTGTAAACTCTGCTGCAGGATGAGACAAAGCAGCCCCTCCCTCTGCCAGCACTACCTGCAGGCAATGAATCACATCAGCAGAGGGAAGAGGACAGGATAAATGACTGATTCTGACTGATGTCTGTGTTCATCATTCTTTCTAAACTTCACTCAGAATTGTGATGTCAGGAGTGTTGTTTATTTTATTGACATTTTAGATTTGTTTCCAGAAAGATATTATTTGGCTTATATAGTTTATATAACCTCTGCTGCTTCTGCTTCAGCAGCTACACTTGGACAAGATATAAGAGACCCTCACAATCTAATGCAAATGTAACCCTCCATACATGGTTCAACAGTAGAGAGAAGAACATGAACTGTAATTATTCTGTTTTAGTCAGTATTAGTCAGTTTGCAGCCGGAATAACAGACAGCATGTAGTTACATATGTGAATATGAAAGTCACAAGATTTTTTTTTTTTTTCCTTTTCTGACTGATGTACATTCTGGTTGGCCTTAAAGTTGAAAAAGACAATGAGATTTCTGTTTTTGTTTGGTTTTTTTTTTATTCTAAAATTTGGTTAGATAGTTATAAGTAAGCACAATTGTTGTTTTTTATTATTAATATTTTGGTATTTTTTCAGTTAGAAGAGAAATAAGACTTCTTCTTCACTAGTAGTGTAGTTAAAGTAAAATGTTTTATTTTACACTTTTCATGCATAAATTGGAGCCTTTGCCTGGGATAAAAATCATGGCCAGAATGTACCAAATTGCACCATTTAAAAAGACCCAAGGCAGGTTCCTGTGTCTTGCTGGCCACCTGCTGACTGAAGTGAAGTGTTAGTCTTGAAGTTAGTGACAGCTTTGGTCATGGAGCATAACAAAAAGTCATGCCAGTCTGGATGCTGAAGCAGGAAAGGTTAACAATGTCATACTGGGCTACAAAAAAACAAAAACAAAAAAAAAAATTCAGAATGTTTAATGGTCTGTATTTTTCTCATATAATAGTTTTAAGTATTGGCCAGCAGTTGTTGATTCGTGTTGGTTTAAAATGAATATGCAAATCAGATCATGTTCCATGTCTGGATGTATTCCTTAAATAGACACCATCAGACTAGACACTCTCTGCAAAGCTGCATTCTTAATCATTCAGCCTGTGTTTTTCATCATTTTATGATAAAGTAATTCCTTATATTTAGTAAGTTTGACTAAATTGACAAGAAAATTATTGGTTTTGACAAGACTAGATTGACAGAAATGTTCAATATTATCTGATGGCTAAAACTGACTAAAATGTCAACAGTTTTCATTGACTTAAAGTACACTAAAATACTTACATTTTCTCTGACTAAAATAAGACTAAATTGCCCAAACTTGCAGTCAACTAAAACTTGGCTTTAAAAAAACAGGATGAGGTTGATCCTATGAGAGTTGAGGACAACTGGACTTGCATGTAGATTCTCAAAGACTTGTCATCCAAGAAGCTTCTTCAGGTCTGACAGACTGGTAGGGAGTCCCAGGTATTTCACATGTGTGGGGACTTTATCATTGATCACTGATTATTGGTCATTGATACCATTTGCACATTTGTGTTCCTCCCTGTTGTGCTGACTGTCGTTTGTGTCAGTGGATGGTCGTCATTGATTGCAGTGACAGAGACAGAGAGAAAAGAGATGAAGGACAGCAAAACGGCTGGGCTTAGCTACGTGGCATTATATAATTAGGGGTACAAAAGTCTCCATAAGGCACAGGTTAGTTTCAGGATTGTTATGTAATTGCTTAGTGCAGGTTTAAGGAGATTTGCACCTAAATACATACGTATTAATATTACTTAAGATTTTTTTTTTCAAAGTTACTACAGGGATTGCTCTGGAATAAGGCCATTGTACAGTGTTATCAAGTGTTCTGGTTCCTTCATTCTGCGACAGTGAGCTTGAATCAAAATGGCTTCTATTATTTCTAAAGAGCGATTTAACAGATTTGACAGTGCGCCAAGAGCGATTATTACCTCCACAAGCAAGCCCGTCCTGGATCAGTGCCAAAGCATAGTCCCAATCTACAAACTCATCTCCGTCTCACATCGTACAACCCAACCACCTCTTGCTGTTTGACAAAAGCTTCACTCACAATAATTCTGTTTCGGTGAGACTGCGTTTTATTATTCAGCAGGAGTGCTGGGTAAATTGAAAGTTCATTGTCCTGAGTGTGGCTTTTTTGTCTTCTTTTTTTGGAATATCTGCTGCCTTTCACTGTGATTGAGCATACTGTAATTATACAAAGTACTGTTTCATTATTGTTTCTGACGCAGAGATGGGATGGATTCTTGGTGGAGATATTTCTCTTCTACATGTCCATTACGGTTGGAGCTGTGCCATATGGAATTTCAATGAATGACCCGTGCTATTTTTAGACACACTTTGACTGATTTGCCTTTACCACTGAAGTATAACACTGAAGAACTGCTCTCTTCCCCTTTCTCTCTGTCTCTCTCTCCCTCACACACACACACACACACACACACACACACACACACAGTCTCAGAGTAAGCACTGACCAGCACCCGTCAACAACCCACACATACATAAG
>OMLB01063185.1:0-10391 GCA_900302555.1 Myripristis jacobus | reverse complement strand
TTTTTTGCAAATTTATTAAAAATAAAAAACGGAGAAATCACATGTACATAAGTATTCACAGCCTTTGCTATGAAGCTCAAAAATAAGCTCAGGTGCATCCTGTTTCCACTGATCATCCTTGAGATGTTTCTGCAGCTTAATTGGCGTCCACCTGCGGTAAATTCAGCTGATTGGACATGATTTGGAAAGGCACACACCTGTCTATATAAGGTCCCACAGTTGACAGTGCATGTCAGAGCACAAACCAAGCATGAAGTCAAAGGAATTGTCTGTAGACCTCTGAGACAGGATTGTCTCTCGGCGCAAATCTGGGGAAGGGTACAGAAAAATTTCTGCTGCTTTGAAGGTCCCAATGAGCACAGTGGCCTCCATCATCCGTAAGTGGAAGAAGTTTGGAACCACCAGGACTCTTCCTAGAGCTGGCCGGCCATCTAAACTGAGTGCTCGGGGGAGAAGGGCCTTAGTCAGGGAGGTGACCAAGAACCCGATGGTCACTCTGTCAGAGCTTCAGAGTTCCCAGTTTGGGATCAATAAAGTAAATCTATCTATCTATCTATCTATCCTCTGTGGAGAGAGGAGAACTTTCCAGAAGGACAACCATCTCTGCAGCAATCCACCAATCAGGCCTGTAAGGTAGAGTGGCCAGACGGAAGCCACTCCTTAGTAAAAGGCACATGGCAGCCCGCCTGGAGTTTGCCAAAAGGCACCTGAAGGACTCTCAGACCATGAGAAACAAAATTCTCTGGTCTGATGAGACAAAGATTGAACTCTTTGGTGTGAATGCCAGGCGTCACATTTGGAGGAAACCAGGCACCGCTCATCACCAGGCCAATACCATCCCTACAGTGAAGCATGGTGGTAGCAGCATCATGCTGTGGGGATGTTTTTCGGCGGCAGGAACTGGGAGACTAGTCAGGATAGAGGGAAAGATGAATGCAGCAATGTACAGAGACATTCTGGATGAAAATCTGCTCCAGAGTGCTCTTGACCTCAGACTGGGGCGACGGTTCATCTTTCAGCAGGACAACGACCCTAAGTACACAGCCCACAAGCACACAAGATATCAAAGGAGTGGCTTCAGGACAACTCTTGAGTGGCCCAGCCAAAGCCCAGACTTGAATCCGATTGAACATCTCTGGAGAGATCTGAAAATGGCTGTGCACCAATGCTTCCCATCCAACCTGATGGAGCTTGAGAGGTGCTGCAAAGAGGAATGGCCAAAACTGCCCAAAGACAGGTGTGCCAAGCTTGTGGCATCATATTCAAAAAGACTTGAGGCTGTAATTGCTGCCAAAGGGGCATAAACAAAGTATTGAGCAAAGGCTGTGAATACTTATGTACATGTGATTTCTCAGTTTTTTTATTTTTAATAAATTTGTAAAAAAATTATTAAATCCCTCAAAGTAGCCACCCTTTGCTTTGTTGACAGCGCTAGTGATGTAGTCACCTGAAATGGTTTTCACTTCACAGGTGTGCCTTGTCAGGGTTCATTTGTGGAATTTCTTGCCTTCTTTGGGACCATAAGTTGTGTTGTGCAGAATTCAGGTTGGTACACAGCTCTAATAGCCCTTTTTGACAACTGTTAAAATTCATATTATGGCAAGAACCAATCAGCTAAGTAAAGAGAAACGACAGTCCATCATTACTTTAAGAACTGAAGGTCAGTCAGTCCGGAAAATTGCAAAAACTTTGAATGTGTCTCCAAGTGCAGTCACAAAAACCATCAAGTGCTATGACAAAACTGGCTCACATGAGGAACTGGCTCAAAGGAAGACCAAGAGTCTCCTCTGCTGCTGAGGACAAGTTCATCCGAGTCACCAGCCTCAGAAATTGCAAGTTAACAGTACCTCAGATTAGAGCCCAGATAAATGCCACACAGAGTTCTAGTGGCAGACACATCAACTGTGCAGAGGAGACTGCGCGAACCAGGCCTTCATGGTCAAATAGCTGCTAGGAAACCACTACTAAGGAAAAGCAACAAGCAGAAGAGAATGTCCATTCCTTGTGTTTCTTGGCCCAAACAAAGTGGAAATCTGTGCTTTGGTCTGATGAGTCTGAATTTGAGATCTTTGGTTCGATCTGTCATGTCTTTGTGCGACTCAGAAAACATGAACGGATGGTCTCTACATGCCTGGTTCCCACTGTGAAGCATGGAGGAGGAGGTGTGATGGTGTGGGGGTGCTTTGCTGGTGACACTTTTGGGGATTTATTCAAAATGAAGGCACACTGAACCAGGTTGCATGGTTACCATGCAGCATCCTGCAGCCCCATGGCATCCCATCCGGTTTGCGTCTAGTTGGACCATCATTTATTTTTCAACAGGACAATGACCCCAAACACACCTCCAGGTGGTGTAAGGGCTATTTGACCAAGACGGAGAGTGATGGAGTGCTGCACCAGATGATCTGGCCTCCACAGTCACCTGACCTAAACCCAGTCGAGATGGTTTGGGATGAGATGGACCGCAGAGTGAAGGCAAAGGGCCAGCAAGTGCTCAGCATCTCTGGGAACTCCTTCAAGACTGTTGGAAACCATTTCAGGTGACTACCTCATGAAGCTCATCGAGAGAATGCCAAGAGTGTGCAAAGCAGTAATCAGAGCAAAGGGTGGCTCTTTTGAAGAATCTAACATATAAAACATGTTTTGAGTTATTTCACACTTCTTTTTTTTTTACTACATGATTCCATATGTGTTCATTCATAGTTTTGATGCCTTCAGTGAGAATCTACAAAGTAAATAGTAAATAACGAAAAAACATTAAATGAGAAGGTATGTCCAAACTTTTGACTGGTAGTGTATATATGTTTGTGAATAATGTAAATCAGCCCGGTATGCAAATTAGATGATGATGTCATCTAGTGACTTCTAGCGACCTACACAGGAGTTAGTAACACTGAACACAGCTCAGCTTAGTGTCTGTGTGAGGCCAGTAGGAGAGCGGCAAACGTGCAGTGAGTCAACCTTGCCCAAGGAGTCAGCCACGCAGAGGCAGTAAAGAAAGTTTCAGGGGAGACACAGGTGCCAAAACAAAATGACACTAGGTATAAAGATACAGGAAAATGTATACAATGTGGTAAAAAGAATTAGTTTGTAACCTACTTTTTGTGGTGGAGTGGCACAGCCAAAAAGCTGAACTGAAAAGACCAAAATTGTTGTCAAATCAGCTGAGAGAAGTACCTTGACGTGAAAGGGTTATACTGGGTAACAGTTAAATACATTCTTAATGAGGACACAAAATCCTCTCAGATATGGGCTGGATCCTCTTAATGGTGTTAATTCTACTGCAGTGGAATGTAAGGAGCATAATTGCAAATGGCAGTTGCAATTGCAAATGAGAAACCTAATGTAATTTGTATACAAGAGACATGGTTGAAACTACAATTGGATTTTATTATCAAGGGATATGTTGCAGTTAGAAGAGAAGAGACGAATCTGGCAAAGGAGGAGTAGTTGCAACATTCATACAGAATGAAATGAGTTATAAGGTTATATATGAATCAGTTGTGATTCAGGTATGGACTGACAGAGGTAGTATAGATATAATTAACTGCTGTGATCATTAAGGGAAACAAAGATCTATTAGAGGACGCTGGGGGACCATTGCAAGATAGTGTAATATGGTGTGGAGATTGCAATTCACATGATTCATTATGAGGGAGCAACAGCACAGATGCAAATGGATTCGATAGTTTAGAATTCAGAAATGATCAGTGCCTGGTGTGCAGCAATAATAGGGAAGGAACATAATATAATAGTACACAAATCACAGAAGCAGCACTCAACCTGACATTTGTACCTCATGCAACAGCAGGTGTGAGCATGTGGTGTGTGATAAGTCATACTACAGCAGGTAGCAATCACTACCCTGTAGTGACTTAAGTTGGCAGAAAGAGCTATGATGATAAGGGAAAGAAAATTCCCACATGGAAATTGGGAAATGCTAACTGGGATGATTTCCAAGAGATCAGCACAAACAGATGTATGAGGAGAAGAAGACAAGAGAAGAAGCAGATGCATGTAAAAATGTTCAACAGTGAACTAGATAATGAAATAATTTCATCCACTGAGGAAACAATCCCCAAGAGTACAGGAGCTAGGCATACCACGAGTGTACCTTGGTACATTTTGGAGGCAATATCATAGCAGTATTGCAAGAGAAGTACAGCTGTCAGATGGCTGGGACATGATAAGAAGAATAGGGGATATCAGAGGAAATTATGAGTTACCGGTGATGAACAGTGGAGACAAAAAGGCAGTCAGCAACTTAGAAAAGGCTGAACTTCTGGACCAAACATTTTGGAAAGGTCACATTTCAGATAATCTTACAGAGGAGAACAGACAGTGTACAAACAGAATCTGTATGAAGAACCCCAAAATATTTGAGAAAAGCGGGTTCTGGAGAGATGAATTAGCCCTTCCATTCAACATGTTTGAGCTGAGAAGAGCAAATACTAGGGCTTGTCAGACTAATCGTGGGAAAGATAGTGTATGTTATAAAATGGTGGCACACATGATCCATAATGAACTGGGCAAAACTGTTTTGACAGAGTTTGGGATACTGGCCTACTTCTGTCAGTGTGGAAACAAGCAATAATAGTGCTGGTTCTAATACCAGAAAAAAAAAAAACTCAGATCCTTGTAGCTACAGACCTATTGTCTTCACATCTCATTTATGTAAAATCATGGAACGCATGGTCACCAAGAGATTAACATATTTCCAAGAAAGTACAGCTCTTCTGTCTCCCTATCAAAGTGTGCTATGTAGGGGTTGGAATACAATGGATTTTGTGTTCTGCTTAGCATCAGACATCAACAAGGCACACACCAACCAGGAAGTAATGATAGCTGTCTTCTTTGATGTGGAAAACACATATTACATGTTTTGGAAAGAAGGTCTCCTTATTAAATTTAAGTCATTAGGAATTGGTGATTGAGCATATAATTGGTTTCTGGACTTTTTATTTGACAGGAAACTACATGCGTTAGTGCAGCATAATGCAGCGTTTATGGTGGAGAATGGAACTCCACAAGGTAGTGCATGTAATCCATTATTCAATGTAGTGGTAAATGACATCTGCTGTTAGGTTGAAGAAAGCATAGAAAAATGTTTGTATGCAGACGATGGGGTTTTGTGTGTAAGAGGTTGCCAAGAAGAAACTGTGAGGTGCAATATTTTAAAAAGAAATATGGTCAGCCTATCTATAGCATATCTCTAGCCTATAGCCTATAAAACAAGCATGTTGTTTCTCAAGATGGCATAAAGTCACACCCAGTTTGGTATGACGAAAAACTCATTTGAACCAAGCTAAGAGCAAATGTAAAAATGTCTTCTGTATACTTTGTTATTTGTTAGGACAGAAGTAGGGAGCAGGAAGAGCATCTCCACAAAAAAATATACTGGGCATTCATGAGATCTGTTTTTCACTATGGGTGTGTATCTTCAAGTCAAACCTCAAGATGTTAGGTGTATTGCAAGCTCAGTCCCTGAGAATCTGCAATGGATCATTCAGAGCCTCTCCAGTGTCAGCAATGCAGGTGGAAATGGGAGAACTGCCTTTAAGGATCAGAAGAGTGAAGTTAATGCTGGCATACTGGATTAATCTCCAGGGGAAATGTGATACACATCCTGCCAAAGGTGTTTTAACAGACTGCTGAGAACATAATGAGACGATTTCACAAGTTTTGTGTGGATTGGTGACGCAACAGCAGAAAACATAGGATTACGTCAATTACAGTGCAGTCCCACAGTTTCAACTTCAACCATTCCTCCTTATTCTCCTTGCAAAGCATAGAGGTCATTATTAGCAGGATTTGAAGGACAGAAGTCAGAGCAACTTACAGTATGGTGCATCAACCAAAACTATTTTGATCTGCATTTCTCACACTCAGTGCTTATATTCATGATCCTGATACAGGATGTGCAAGTGCAGCAGTATATATCACAGTGAGTGAGTCATATATTAAGGAAAGGGAATGAGACAATTGTCAGTAAAAACCACAGAACTATTAGCAATATTATTGGCCTTGCAGTGGACAGAAGAGAAGGTAATAAATCACACTGTTACTAGGTCTGATTGCTTTTCAGCACTAACAAGCATAAGATCTGGCAGATATTACAACAGATATTATCAATGCAACATTCATTATAATATCAAGAATGGAAATTAAAGGTGTATCTGTATGCTTCCTTTGGGTTCCTGCTCATGTTGGTGTGGAGGGAAATGAGCAAGTGGATATTCTGGCCAAATAAGCATTCAGAATTAAGCATGTAGACCTACAGGTTCTATTAAGCAGAACTGAAACTAAGACATTCATTAAGACATATGCACCCTCAGTATGACAGGAGTATTCGGATGATAATGTAGCAGGAAGACATCTATATAATATACAAAGACATGTTGTTGCTGAGAGTTAGGAGAGCTGGAAAACAAGGGGAGAAAATGTCATCACTTGTTAGAGAATAGGTCATATAGGTCTCAGCCACACGTCATGTAAAACAATGCAAACACTGCAGCCAACCACACACAGTAAACATACTAAACATACTGCACAGAGAATACACTAACAAGCAAAATCACCTTTGTCAGTCACTAATGAAGGCAGCAGTCAAGATATACTGTGACATTAAGTTTTTAGTAGCTAAGAGAATCTTTTTTTATTCTTTATTTTTTTAATTTCCTGCAAAATCTCTCGTTCCACACTTCAGTCCAATTGGTGCCAGGGGTACACGTATTATCTGATTCGCCAACCACCAATAAACACCAAACAAGAAGAAGAAGAAGAAGCTTTCTGTCTCCATCTCTCCACCACCACCTCCACCGTTAGGATGCTTGGTATATGTTTGTCATTCATTTCTTTATCTATTTCAATGAACAATAGTTCAAAAAGCATAAAGGCTTTGGTTGAACACGGTACATTATATGAAACATCTGAGTTGCCTTATGAACAGATTGATGCATCCTCTGGGGGAGGAGAGCAAGTAGGGCAGGGTGAGTTGTTGCAGGAGCAGGAAGTAAGTGAGGAGAGAGTTATGGGATTGAGAGAGCTGAGATTCAAGCTGCAGCTGGGGCAACTAGAAATAGAGACTGAGGTGAAGGAAAGGGAGCAGTTAAAACAGCATGACTGAGAACATGAAAAGCTAAGATGTGTGCATGACAGGGAACTGAAGGGGAGAGTTTAAAGCTCAAGCAGGAAGCACAACTACTGACAAATCTGTTATTTCTAGAGGTGCTAAATATGATGTTTGTAAAAAAAAAAAATCTAATTTGTCCCGCCCTTGAATGACAAATGTATTTTTCAGACTTTTATGTAGACTTTGCAGTGGCCAAAGCACTGCTGAACCTTACTGTTGGTAAGGAGGTATAGTCATATTCATATTCATATTCATTGTTAAAACTGATATTTTGTGTGCTTATGAGCTAGTGCCCGCTCATAGACAGACAGCATATAGATTGCATAGTCTAATGATTACAAGTAGGGATGCACCGATACCGATACCAGTATCGGGTATCGGTACCGATACCGGGCTTGAGTACTCTACTCGTACTCGTAAAATATGTGCCGATACCACGACACCGATACCAGTTTACGGAAGCGGGCAGTGTGGAGTCATGTCAGCGGTGTGGAAATATTGTCAGGTGGATGAGAGCAAGCGCGACAAAAACAAAGCAGCATGCAAATTATGTTCAGCAAAACTGTCTAGTGGAGGGACCAAATCTGCAATTTACAACACAAGCAACTTGATAAAACATTTGAACTCCCAGCACAACACAGGTTGGTAAGGAGTTCACTAGCGGCACCGACAAAAGACAACCAACTTTGCGGCAGACGCTGGCGAGGCGGGAGAAAATGTCCAGAGGCAACCCGCGTGCGGTCAAAATCACAGATGCTCTTGCCAAGTATATTGGCCTGGATGACCAGCCACTGTCCGTGGGCGATGATTCCGGCGTCTGGGATTCCGGCATCTTCTCTGCGTACTGAAGCCAACGTATGAGATTCCCAGCCGTCACCATATCACAGACATGGTGCTACCGAAGCTGCACGACTCCGTGAAAAAACACATCCGCACAAAACATCAGGGCTCTCAAGTCTCACGCATTGGGCGTGAGACTCTACTCGTTCTGTAAAAAAGTGGTATCAGTGCATCCCTAATTACAAGCAAATGTATGTGGAATTTGCACAAAAATAATTTATATGATTGTTGGTGCATATTCCAAAAGGTGGAAACTACAGTAAAGACCAGCTCCAGCAGCTGGCTCTTCAGGAAGAGTTGACAAATTGTGTTGCAGAGGTAATATCCACTTATTTGAGTGAGCAGAGGGTAAAAACTGTGAAAGAAGCCACTGTATCGGCTGGTGAGTATGTTGTGGCCCATAAAGTCACTTTCAGCAACAAGTTCCATCATGATGCTAAAAATATTGTCACTCCTCTGCGCTGTTGCTTTTAAAAACCATCTAGTGGTGGTTCTACTCCCTCTGCTTCAAGTAGCAAAGCCTTCAGTTCCAGTAATGGAAACTTGGAAAAGAGTTCAACTTTAAGAAACCTTGTCATATTGTAGCTGACTGCCCTACTTTAAGTAAATGTTGGGCCAGAGCAGGAGCCATGCTGCTCAGAGGATTCTCAGTCCACAGGCTTTGAACCATTTGTCATAGATGGATGTGAAGCTGTGTTGGAGGCTGACCCTGCCACAACGATTCACATTTTGCAGGATAATAGTGCATTTACATCAGTACTCTTGCAAGGAGTTTTGCCTTTATCTTATGAGACTTTTCTTGGTGGTGATGCCTTAATATGTGGGTGTGAAATGCCCCATCTTAGGCATCACTGCAAATTGTGTACTTGAAGTGTGGTGTGGTCACAGGACTTGTGGCAATGGGTTTGTGCCCTTATATCCCGGTAGAGGGGGTCAGTCTTATTTGACCAGTGTCAAAAGACCTTGCTGGTGAAAGAGTATTGCCTCCAGCTGTTTTGACAAACAACCCTGTGGCTTCTGATCCAAATGAATGATTAAAGCTTTCTGGGCCCTGTTGTGTACCCTGCTTGTGTCGTAACACATGCTCAGTCTCAAAAATATGAAACTGTTGACCCTCTTGAAATATTTATGGTGTATCTTATGCAAACAGCCAAGCCAGCGCTAGTTGATTTTTTTGCAGTAAGCTCTGAAAGTGCAGGTAGTGAAAATATGAAGGTTGAGTCATCTGCTTTGTCTAAGGTTGTTGATTTGACATTGTGACAGTGTTCCTGCTGAAACTCCATAGAGGCGTCTCTGAGGGCTGAGCCTTCCTTAGTTAAACGTTTTGCAGCTGTTAAGCCTAAAGATGACCTGTCAGATTGATGTTGATGGTGGTATTTGCCTGGAAGATGATGTTCTCATGCGTAAGTGGACTGCTATGCCTAATGGTTCTTACTTACCATGTGGTTGCTCCTTCTTCATAATGCTCACAGATACTGAACTTGGTCCATGATAATGGCTATTACTAAGACATACATTTGAATACTAAAACACTTCTTTTGGCCTGGAAGTTGGACATTGTTGACAATTGTCATACTTGTCATGTATGTCACCCAGCTGGTAAACTTAGACAGCACTCACACAGATTCTGGCAATCCAATGATTTACTGCAGCGTTGTCCAGTGGTGCAGCTGTGTCACTACATGGGCCATCTGTCTGCTGTGTGCAAGTCTGTCCACTGTCTGAGCGTGGCAAAAACTGAAGCTGGCTCACCTTCGACGCAGACAGTTGCTGCATTATTTGCCAGATCACCCTGCAGCACGCACTGCCAGCACGGCCCCCATTCAAAATGAATGGGAGAAGTCTCAACTGGATTACCGGATTCTGTGTTAATACCTTACAGATGATTCCTGCTGCACCACTGCAGCCTATCCCTGTGTTTGGGGAACCATTTGAGAGTCTCATTGTAGACTGTGTAAGCCCCCTACCCAAGTGAAGGGGCACACTGGTGGCTCACCATGTAGAGCATGTACTGCACATCAAGGCTACGTCCTTAATACAGCAGCCGGTGTTCAAATCCAGTCTAGACCCTTTGCTGTATGCCATCCCCTCTCTCTCCTCTGCCTTGCTTGTCTCTCTCCACTGTCACTATCAAAGAGGGAAGAGATGCCAAAAAATAATCTTCAAAGCCAGTTGTAAGAGAATTAGTGAAATTCAGCTCTACTTTTGGTTTGCCAAAAATTATCCAAACAGATCAAGGAAGCAATTTCATGTACAAGGTATTCAATCAATTGCTTGTGGTTACGGCTGTGAAGCAGTGGGTTGCTCGTGCTTACCACCCTGAGAGCCAAGGAGGCCTAGAGAGTCAACCAAACCTTGAAGTCTATGCCATGCATTTACATGTGGTCCAGAGTGGGATGAAGGCATGCATCTTTTGCTG
>OMLB01063184.1:0-15466 GCA_900302555.1 Myripristis jacobus | reverse complement strand
AAAAAAAAAAATTCACTACTGTTACAATTGGCCTTATAGTTCGATGTCTCTTGTATTTTTCCTTGTATATCAGAGTTCAATGCTTTTGCCTTATCCTATGTATTACATAGTTCAGAACAGCTTGACTGCTAGCCGAGGACAGATAAAACTGGAAGCCAGACATATTTTCTCTATCTTGTTATTTAGGTCTGTTGCATTAGATACATGTCCAGTCAACATTCACACACTAGCATCACACATTCCAAGAACAAGGCCTGGACAGTGGTTGGCCTGTCCATGGCCAGGTAGCTGGCCAATTATTCTTGGTTGCGTGTAAGTCCAACCTATGTACGGGGCAGGCCCAGCCCAAGAAGATAAATGTGCATCATTTCCTAATATCGATGCTCATTGTGACTGAGATCCGGCGAGAGCTCTGTCACTCTGAGACCAGCGCTGCCTTGCTTTACATGTGACCATAATAAATATTGCATCAGAAAAGAGAAGGCTGACTCCGGTCTGTTCTTGGACTTTCAACAAAAGAACCGAGGCTAACAATATCACTGTCTCTCTTGGGTCTTTTACCAGCCCGTTGGGACTAGCTACAAGCTAGTAGCAGCACACTGTGTAGGGCAGTGCAGTCACAATGGAGCTAACGCAGGTTTTTAGTGTTACCCTCCATCTTTGCAACAAAAAAAAAAAAAATGCCTTTGGGCACAATTTCCCCCAAGTTAATCAGTAGTGACAACACAATGATGCTAGAAGTTGGAAATCTCCAAGTTGGAGTTCTGACTATTGAGTTTTTTTTTTGTTGTTGTTGTTTTTTGTACACAACAGTAGTCTACCAGAAGCTGGCAAACTATTAGCTTGTTAGCACAGCACACTGATTTTGTGCTGTTCCTGGATGTAACTCCACCATTTTACCAAGAATTATTAACAAATATAACATTATATCAGAAGAGGTGAGGGCCAGCTAGAGCCTTAATGTTACATGAACTCTACAATAAGCCTCCAAAGTGGAAGTTTTGAGCAAGGGACCTCTACAGTAGGCCTAACACTAGCTAGGAAAACATTAGCTAACACACTGTTGCAGCACTAAGACCCCCAGCTCTTTCAGTTCCAACAAGCAGGACATTGTCACTGGGCTGGACAGCTGCTTGGTCTTCAAAATCCAAAATCCATTTTATTACAGCTATTGACTTTTATGAGTTCCCAAAATCTTGGTGGATGATGAAGATAGTCTGCCCAAGAGTTGTACTAAACAAGAAAATGCACATTTACTGAGTTTATCATCCCTTTAAAAAGACTTGAGCTGAAGTTAAGGCCATAGGGCCTTAGGGCCATATGAAAAATTTGAGTTCAAACACATTTATCTCAGAATTCTTACGTTTTCTCCGAGTTCTAGGATTAATCTCAGAACTCAAACACATTTTTCACATGCAGCCCCGTTCCTCTTCCGCAAAATCAGTATTTATTTGATTTATTTATAGTTAACTCAGTGCAAGAAATATGAGATTGCAAAGGCTGCCACAGCAATGTAATCAGAAGCTAAAATAAGATATTAAATGTGAACACAAATGGGCCTGTTGGCTCATCGGCCCATGATAAATATGTATTGATACTAAAAGTTTGGAAAGAAAGCATTTTTTGTAAGGTTAATAGAAGTCACACTTGTGTGGCTGGTTTAAAAGCCTATGCCATGCATTTTAAATGACATATTCATGCGCGTAGGAAGAAGAGGGAGACTTAAAACGCAAAAAGCTGAGGGATGTGCCGGTATGGAGCCGGTGCAGACAGCAGTATTGATTAAAATAAGAGTTTTTTTTGTTCCAAGAGACAGTTGAATAAAGAAAACACGGTGTGCCTCTGGTGTAGACTGGGCTTTAGAGAGACACTATGGTTGGTTTTATGTGTTTTTTACTGAGTTACAGTAATTCAGTAACATGCTACATCTGGAGGTGTTTTTTTGTGTATTTCCTGTATTCCCATCATATCTATCCAAAATAGTGAATCGCATAATGTGAGCCTTATTGACACTGATGACAGGGCTATGTTTCATGTTATTTTCTGAAGATCAGGTTGGTATCGAGTAAGCGTCTTTCGAGAATAACATTTTTTTTTCCCTCAAGGTCACCTGGACTGTTGGTGGTGTCATCCATGCACTTTCTTTTTTCACATCCTCCCAGCCAGTCCAACTAACACCTTCAGCCCAGGGGCACACAACCTAGGAATGTGCTATAGTACCATTAACACACATCCTCAAAAAAGATGAGAATGTATAAGGCCCTAACCCAAAGATAACAATGATTTTGACACTGTGACTCCCAGATCTTGCTCTGGTTACTTTTGAAAAGCCAGGATATCGCTTCAAGTTTTGGCAAAAGAAATAAGGAGAGGTGGAGATGGAGAGAGATGGAGTTGGAGGAGTCCAGGGAGAGAGAGTGCAAGCTCTTAACCTTAGCTCGAGGCTGTGTGACCTGACTGAGAATCCAGTTCTAGCACCTTTCCCCAACACACAGAGATCAATCACTGCAACACAACCCATGGAAAGAGATGGGGAACTCTTTGGGGTAACACTTTATAATAAGTACACACTATTAAGCATTAGTTAAGCATTAATAAATATTGAATTCATCATTTATAACGCAGAGCTGCCAACTTTTCAAACCACTTCATATGCACACCTTAACAATAGTACTGCACACAGTCCTATGCCTGAATTAATAGCCTACACCTCTTACTAACGCTGTATAACTGCTGGTCGTTGCATTAATATCCTACAACAGAACAGACATAGGATTATTATAAAGAGAAAATTTGTTGCACACGGGTGCACACGAATACCATTAATATCTTAATGTAGGATATTTACATAAAATGGCCCGCAGTGCGACTAACTGCGAATCGCGGCATTGCACAATCAATAATCAACTGATAATAATAATGAACCAGATCCGGCAGACCTGACCGGGTGGCCACACACCGTGCGGTGCTGGCTGGCACCGAGCAGGCACCGCTCCCCCAAAATTTCACAATGTTTTGACGTCATCATAAGTCAATATAGTTCAAATACATTCATCATGTTTTCCTTTTAACTAAAAGACGTTTTTGTTCCTTTTAATCAGACACAGGGAGGTTTATTTACCTTGACAGTTTCGGAGGTAACTTCCTCCTTCTTCAAAAGGTCCAACTGACAGCCGTAGCAGCACCTGTCAGATCCGGCAGACCTGATCTCACCGGGCGGTTAGAGACGCCAAAACCCGCCTTACGTTGCTTCTGATTGGTTTATATTGCATGGTGCCTTCCGTGGTTGGTTAGATTTAGGCACAAAGGACTGATGGATTGGTCTGGGATTGGTTATTTTGGCCAGTCAATCAGAGTTACTCGAACTACAGCAAGCAGCGAGGACCAAAGTTTATTATCATGAAAAAAATAAATATAGCGTATTGAATGGGGAAATATAAGCGTGAGAAATGTCAAGTGTGGCGTGTGGCTGTGGAGGTTACCTGCAGATGCTAGCTGCTAGCTATTTTCCAATGCAAATACTGAAATATCAAGAAAAGAGACATTTAGTTTACTCAAAAAACTGGTACTTCGAAAGAATAGTCCACTTTGTTTGTGCTTGATTATGTACTAAAAGAGTTATTTGGGAGCTGTTTGCCACACTATGGAAGTGAACACGAGATAGAAATACAGTGCTGTGGGGATATTGAGGATATTTCACCACCATGTCGACTCATCACCTCCAGGTAACTGTACAACCCAACAGCCTACTGAAGTTCAGTTTTGCCTTAAGAGACAGAAACATCTGAATTAATGGTAGCAAGCACAGCACCTTGTTCTTTAATTCCTTACTGATACAAAATTATAGCCAAGCTTTCTTGTAAGAACCTAAAGCCCTGCTCGCACTGGATGAGAATCACCAGGAGAGCTCATGTGATTTGGACAATCACATGGACTAAGTGAAGACTGTATTCTGCTCAAATTTACTGACATTATCCCCCCAGATATGACTGAAAATGGCAAGACTCTGTGTAATGATCAGCAGCAACAGCACTGCAGAGGCCTGTATCACGAAGCGGGATTAAGGCATTAGTGAGATAACTTCAGTCTCAACTCCG
The DNA here is from genome assembly GCA_900302555.1 of Myripristis jacobus. NCBI lineage: Eukaryota > Metazoa > Chordata > Actinopteri > Holocentriformes > Holocentridae > Myripristis > Myripristis jacobus. Next base: position 11,369 of record OMLB01063184.1, on the reverse strand, counting down.
GATTTTCTGTATCACAAAGCTGGTTCACCTCTGATCGGGATAGAAAACATATCCTAATCCTGTCCTGAAAGCTAGCCTGCTCCAGGGCAGGCTAACTTTCAGGATAGGATTGAATCCTACATAAAGCACCGCCCCCTGGCCAATCAGCTGTTTGCCAAAACGTGGCCTGCCCAGTCATTGAGGATCCCCTTGAACAACGAGTCCAAATGAGGAGAGCATTACAGCATGAAAGGATTTTCCTTGACCGGTCATATCCATTAGATTTTGCCGACAACTGTCTGTATGAGAGAAAGAATGTAATACTAATGTGAAGCAGCACGTCAGCCTGGCTAACAGCTGCCTGCTATACAGAGCCGACACTCACACTGTAGGAGAGGAAAACAGACATGAGAGATCATTCAAGGAAGTGTGATATGTAAGTATTTTTAGAGGCGTTTCACAACATCTTAGGGGCATTTAAAATGGGGCAATTAATCAGCTCTAAATATTTCGGGGGGAGAGAATGGGCCTGATTGACAACTCGCTGATGCAAATGTGAAAAAGGATAATTTGTACCTTTCATTCAAGAGGGCGAGTCGGCCTTTATATTTTCCTTTTGTTCCTGCTAAGTTCTAACGCAGCTCAGTGTATGATTTTATTCAGGCTGTCAACCTGATGTGCTGACGTGATTGAGTTTTGGCATCCGCTTTATTTTATTATAGCCTGTATAACAGACTATATTAAAAAGGCAAACTTAACAAATGCAATGATGTTCTTGTGTTTAATTAGGGGCTGGGCAGCCTAAAGGCCGACTTATGCTTCTGCGTTCGCGAAGCGTACTGGGGTTGTGCGGAGCTTACGGGGGTTGTGCAACCGCCGCAGAGCCTTACCGCGCACCTCCGAAAAATTGTAACTACGCAGACCCACCGTAGCCCCCAACGCAGGCCCCCCACTGACAACAAGAGCTATGATTGGTCTGCCGAACTACATCATTTCCGGCATTTCGCCCCTCTGGCGTCAGGTCCAGTTGTTGTGCCGGCAGCGTCATTTTTAAAAGAACTGCCGTTGTGATCACATCTCGACTCATCGGTTAATTTCAAATTGTTTAGAAAGTTTGGTTCATGCTGGATCTGGATCTACTGCTGCTCCTTTTAAAAACAGCACTGCTGGCACCACAACAGGTAGAGGAGCGACCATACATCACAGGGTCTACGTAGGAAAAAAAAACGCGCCCCATGCCGTTTTGGCGGAGAATTGCTCAGCGTGTTTTGCAGAAGTATGTTGGACACACACGCCCTGCATGGCAACTGCGTGCGTGTTGCATCGAGTGTCCGCAGAAGCATAAACCGGCCTTAAGCTGCCAGGTCCCTCTTGTTTTCCTGAGTGTTCTTCTTCTTCTTCGTCTTCTTTCTTTCTTTCTTCCGAGGAAGTCCTACTTCCAATGTGCGAAAAATCACCAAATTTTACACAAAGGTCCAGTCCCATGCCAGATTACCTCAGATGCAAACACAAGCCAATAGTCCTGATGGTGGCGCTATAGCAAGCCTCTAAAGTTCAAAACGTTGAAAATCCATAACAAATCAACCATATGTGTTACAGCTTTGCAACTTTCACCAAAATGTAGCTCCAATACTGAAGAAACTTTTGTTCACTTAAACCTATTGCAAATTATGAAATCCATCACTCTGTTTTTTTTTTCCCAAACTGTAAAACTTATTAAACCTCCTCCCACAATTTTTGCTCAAATGTCACCAAATTTGATACAGAGCATCTTCAGACTGTCCTACACAGATCCACACAGATTTTTGATTTATCAAAAATTGAGCCTACAGTGCATCAAAATGTTTGACTGTAAACGTAAACATACACTTGCAAATTCTTGGTAAATAAATCTTCAATGTTCATGAAAAAATGGACAAAATTTTGGAGTCATGGTAGATGATGTGTGGCAAATTTCAGAGCTGTATCTCAAAAACAGCATTTTGAATTTTGCTCTCATGTGAACAATTGGAGTCAATGCAAGAATGGCATTTTTAAACATCAGTTTTTCACTTATGGAGCAAATCAATCATTGTTAAAAGCAAATGATCAACATCTCCATGCTGCCTAGATGCAATATGTGTATTTTCAGATTTTTGTCCTAATAACTGAATTTTTGACAGCTTTTTAAAATCTGCCTTTCCATGCATGGATGGCTGCTGTCCTGCATGTCAGTGATTGGCTCAGTCAGTTTGTGAAGCTACATGTGAATTTTAGCTCAGTGAGATAGAGGCCCATCCTCGGTGTCAAAGATTGTGAGTTCAAGCCTCAACTTGCACAACATGCCCATGTGTGAAAACTCACCAATCTTTGCACAAAGGTCCAGTCCCATGCCAGATCATCATTGTAAGATTTTTGTCTTGATGACTTTTTTTTTTCTACAGTGGTTTGAAATCTGCCTTTCCATGCATAGGTGGCTGCTATCATGTGACTGGCTTAGTCAATTTGTGAAGCCTCACATGGATTGACACTTGTCAATTAGCTCAGTGAGAAAAAGTGTTGTTCTGCATGCCAGAAACTGTGAGTTCAAGCCTCAACTGATGCAAAATGCATATTAAAATGCCACCTTTCTTTTCATCTTCCTATTCTCCACTTGTTGCTCAGAATTGCCTAAAATTGCCCGGCCCCGACCATTGCTGCGCAGCAGCTATCATTTTTTGCAAATGTCTTTGATAAACTTCTTTCCACATGTCACAATGATGCTTTAAGTGAACTTTTGTTAAAATCAGAAGGCTGGCCATTGACCTTTAGCTTTTGGATCCATTTTCAACTGGCTTCTGAGGAGAATGGGAGATGGTACTCTGATCAGTTCATTGCAGGTTACACCCCAAACACAAGCATGATTAATGAAGAGACCAAGTACAACCCTTTTGAACCATGTGCCTTGCACAACCACCATTTTTTCCACTATTTGTTCCACTTAGATCGGTAAAATAGAGCTCTCAGTGTTAAAAAGGTCCACAGTGCTGTCTTCAGTGAACTTTGTGAGGAATTTAGCTGGTAGCCACCATGGCATCTAAGGACCCAGCCTCAAACCAGATTGTCATCAAGGCCTTGGTGTTTCAACTGCAGACAGCCACCTCAATCCTCTAAAACTGAAGAAAACCTAGTTTTCTGAAACAAGTGGTAAACTTCGTGATAAAGTTCTTAAGTAAGTCAAAGAAGACCAGCAGCAGTGACATCCAACATGTTGCGATGAGACAATGAGGAGGCCAAGGCAGAAAATTAATCAAGTTCTTTTCAGATGCAAATGTTTCTGACCTTAATTATCCTGCCATGCTTTTGCTCTTTCCCCTCATCGCTTATCATCTTGAAGCATACTGCATTCATCTTGAGGAGAGAAATTCTCTGGTTTTCTCCTAACAGTGATATCTTTTCTTCCAATACCCAGATCTATTTTAATAGTTGGAAAGGTGTGGCAAGATTGGTGTTGCTTTCTGATTCCTAACTTCTCATTTGAAAGTCAGGATGACATGGAATTGGATCTCTAATGTGTAACCCTGCAAAACATATAAGTGCACATCTCTTTATATGCTGCTCAGTCACAGCCAGATGCATGTGCGTGCACACATGCACACACGCGCGTGCACAAAGTTCAATAATGCAAATCATGAACTGAATAGTTGTGTGTAATGAAATCAAAATTCATACTTAAGTATGAGTAAAGATGCCTTGCTCAAAAACTACTCACATAAAAGTGAAAGTCATCCCTAACAAAACTAACAAAAGCTTTAGTATCGGATATTAAGTGTAATTCACTATTCAAAAGTATAAGTAAGTTGTGTTTAATAAAAAAACGTTTTTCCCCACGCAGACATTTCTTGAAAAATAACTTTGGTACATAAACACATAAATAACTAAATAAGCAAACAAATAAAAAAAAGTGTTTTCTAATTTTGATAAAACCTAAAAACTTGATTTCATATGCTTGTGGTAAACGTTTCAGTTTCATAATTCAAACTGTCAGTAAAATAATTTCAAGATAGTTAGTCACAGAGGTAGTCAGGGAAACTGTAGTGGAGTACAATGTATTTATTTTCAGACTGTAGTGAAGTGGAAGCAGACAGAGACATAAATACTTGAGTGAAGTAAAAATTCCTTAAAAAAAAAAAAGATTCTGACCGAAATTCATTGCTGTAATCAAGATATTACACAGAGATGGGAATGCATGCATGATACCAAATGATGTTTTTGCTTTGAAAACCAGGATCCCATGGGTGAGCTTTTATTTTTAAAGTTTTTGTGTCATTCCCTGAGCAAAATTCATTTATTTATTATTATTACATAGTTACAGTATATAATAATGTATAGTTTATATCATATAGTTTAGTGGAATTTTTAAAGTTTATTTTCTAATTTTTTTTTTTTTAAATTTTTTTTTACACATTTACACATTTTTTGCACATTTTTTACTATTATGCTGGTCATTTTCTGGTAATTTTCTTTTATGCTTTCTGTTATTGTTGCTAATGTTGCTAATGTTCTTCTTTTGGTAATTCTTTAATTTGGCAATTTTGTTGCAATTTCATAGTCATTTCCTGCAGTTTCTTTTAAATTTGAGGTAATTTTGTGCAAGTTTAACTTTAATAATGCTTTATAATGTGTTACAACCATCTGTTCATTTCATTTCCATTCTCCACACCCATTATTTACAAAGTGATGTCCTGGGGGTCGCAGGGGTTGCAGCTCTTGGCGACCAGCAATTCAGTGAAACCAAATTTCCTTTCGGAGCAGCCTCAGCGCACAGGGCTGTGACTAGACATTTTGCAGGGTCTGGAGGAATTTATCTGCAAAGACACAACAAAAGACTTCAAAAACAATTTCATTTGTGTCCCTCACTGGTCAGTGAAATAATATCAGTTTGTTCAAAATTGGTGAAATGTCCCTTTAAGGAAATTCTTACTGAAAGTCCTGTGATTGCATAAAGAAGCCACTTCGATGGCAGGAGGCTAACAGTTAGCATTTGGAGCATCCATTCAGTAACCCTCTTTAACTTTATGATGATAACATTTTGGCACACATGCTGGACAGAACTATTTACCAGAGATGATTTAGGTATCAATCCCATCATCACATACTGGTGAGCAATAGACCATATTCACAAGTCGGCCATTTTCGACTGACATCATGCTCAGGGTGGGAAGCTCAGATTCTCTAATAATGCTGCGCTGCGTTGCAGGTTGTGTCTTTTGTAAACATATGGAATCTGACAAAGCATTATTGTTTCAACACTTCCCAACTGATCAGCAACAGAGAAAACAATGAAAACAATGAGAGTAAAAATCTGGAAGGTTATGGGGCCATTTTTCAATGTAAAGCAACACGATTCTATCCAGCCTGAGCAGGACATCAGGGGAAAATGGCCGCTGTGTGACTATGGTCTGTGGGACAAACTCCTGAGAAGTAGGTGTCTTTTGACAGCAGTACATGTACCTGTCCGCTGAGACAGTCCCTTCAGCTGGCACTTTCCTAGGGACGGGTTACAAGTGTAAAGTCCAAAGCATCCTGTGCAGTGTGAATATGAACTGCAGCTTCTGGTCTGGATCCCACTGCAGCCATGCTGCAAGAAATGACAGTGAAATGCTTTTATTATTGTCACATAACATTGCCAAGAGCACGGGCACAGCACTAACTGCTGCTGTCTGGGAGGCAGAGTTACATTTGTACATTTGTTTGTTTGTTTTTTGGAAAGCACAGACTCGTATTTTAAAAAAACTAAAATAATAGTGACAATAATTAAAACCTATGTACACTGCAACTATATAAAAACATAAAAAAATAAACATTTTTAAAAAGTTGAAAGATGTTTTAAATATGAGAAATAAAAAATAGGAATTATATATATTATTAATTTAAAAGTTGCTGTTAAATTCTACACCCTCTTATAAAAATAAAATAAATTAAAAAAGAAAACGTCTCTATAGGCCACAGTAGCAAATTCTGAAAGAAATACAAAGAATTTTATTTAGGCTTCATCTTCTTCTCCTTCTTCTTCTTTGTCTTCTTCTTTTTTTAGTTTCATTCCTTTTATTTATCTTTTTTCCCTTTCCAAAAATATATTTTTTAAAACCACTACTTTGGTCCATGAAGATGCATTTTATTCTTGCTAAGCACAGAGTCTCTAATCTATCTATCTATGTCTATATCTATATCTATATACAGACATAGATAGATAGATAGATAGATGGATAGATACACACACATATTATACAACAAAAAGGCTTAAATTACATCTTCTGTTCTTTCATCTTACTTCTTAATTGATATCTTCATTACATCTTCATCTGACTTTGTAAGAGAGATAAGAAAATGGTCTGCCTGTGTATTAGTTGTCATTAAAACTCACCGTGTCAGAGTTAAACTTGCCAAAACGCATCACATTGTCTGTGCTGGTTGCTTTTTTCCTTGAGAATCCTCCAAAATCTTGATGTGCAGGGTCAGCAGTTGTTTCCCCAGCTGTCCCAGCATCAAATGAATATGCATGTCTCTCCTCAGGTCCCAAGGATGGCTGTCTCCCTCTGCCTGAAGCCGGTGGAGGAGTGACGCGACTGTGGCTGCTCCAGTCGGCACGTCTTTGCCAGGCCGTGCCGGGCCTCATACCTGACTCTGCAGCTAAAACCTGTACACAAGCTATGTGGAGGATGAGGAAAGACTTCATCAGGGAAAACTGGTGTTTCATTGTATCTTTAACAGGCACCCTGGGATAGAAATGAACCGCGTACAACTCCGAAAGCACATATATACCCCTCCCTGTACTCCGCCTCTGTCAGAACCTGCCCTCAGTGTCCTGCATTGACGTCTTTCAGACTTATCACTTTACCCATCACACCTCGAAATAAAGGCCAGAATATTCTGTCTCTACATCCAAGAGGCAGGTGTTCGTTGTTGCAGAACATAATAACAATGTAATGTTTCCTGATTGATTATTCATCCGGAAACATAGAACAAATTATTATTTTGGGTTCTGTTTGCCTCCAAGCAAATTGCTGAGGCTTTACTTTAGTGGTTGGTAGTGTTGCTGATGACGTTACAGTGAAGCAAAAGCCATAAAGCCAAATTAGTTAGCTATCAGTCAGGAGTCAGGAATGATGACAGCCTGCAGCATTTGGGATCGTGGCCAGTGCAACTTTATCACGGCATGACAATCAGTGTGTCAAAGCAATGGGTGTATTCAGGCAGGTTTTGGTTGTGGATAAGAGAACTTTATCCCAGCTGAGTTTGAGGTCTGAGTCTATCTTGTGGCAGGCATAATCTGTTCTTTACAAGATGGTCCTGGCACAGATGGTTGGTGGATTTTATAATTAATGATGTTGGCCATGGCACAAGATGGAATTTGTTACTTGTGTTTTGTACTAAGCTTCACTTTATGAATATATTCAGCACTTTCCTGTTATACTGCTCAGTAAATTCAGTGAATAGAAGCAGACAGCTTTTTCTTTCCAAAATGAACAACTCTTTGCACAGATTAAAATGACTTTTTCCTTTGTGTTTGCCTTCATGCCCACATGTAATATTGTTCTTTTCTCCTCATTTGATGAACCCTCTCCAGGGCCTTTCAAACATTGTCATGTTAGACACCCAACATATGGATTCCAATTAAATGACATTTAATTCCAATGACACATATGGGATGATGTAGTATTGTAGAACAGAATTATAGAACCACCTTAAGAAACTTTGGGAATCCTTGGACCCCAGTTTCAGAACCTCTGCCCAAGTCTAATAAATTGCAGGTCAAACATTTCATTTCTTTTATAAATACATATGTTGTAATGCTCCCTGTTGTTGTTATATAAGCCCTCCATGCTCAACAGTGTGTGAGGAATTGGAAACAAGTGAGTGTGACCAAAGACTTTTTGTGTAATGCTCCCACAAAACTTACAAAGCTCCCTATCCACCTTATTGGTTAAAATTCCTTTTTTTTTTGTTTCCGTACCTCCATTTGCAGCTAACTGCCTTGACGAGCTTAGCTTATTTGATGATGTCAGTTGTTGTGTGTTAGTGTTTCCAGAACTGACGAAGCTTCTTGGAGGGGAAGCGAAACATCTTCTGACCTACTATGAAGTCCAGTCAACTTTATTCTTAACCTTACTTGCATATCGTGACCTGGATGACTGAGAATCTCCATAGACAATGTAATGTCAGATATCATTTCAAACACTGTTCTTCATTTGCAAAAGGAAAGCTGAGAAAAAGGAATTTTCCCCAACAAAATTTGTATCATTTTTTCTTTGTTCCACTTGTTTGTTCAATCTTCAGTTCTGATGACAAACCAAATAAATCACATGATTTATTTTGTGATAATTATATCATGAAAGCCCCAGACCATGCAGTAGTCCCCTTTCTCGATTCTCCAATGTACTTCCAGCCATTTCATTTTTGATTCTGCTGCAGGACATGGAGAAGGGAAAACGGACCGAATGGACTTGAATTGGCTGTCACCAATGCAAAATACCTCTTAATTCCAACTGTTCTTGTGAGGGAGCTTCATTAGAGCTCACAGAAGTGCTTTGCATCTAAAAATGTGAACTCAGTATTGAGACATGCTTGTAATTCTCTGTGAAACACTGCAAAAATGAGAATTTTGAACTTATCTAACTTTGATTTCTGATGACTGAAACTGTTCTGCATGAGGGCCTGACAAAAATATGTTTTGCCCTTTCCGGTATATTTCCAAATCCTTGGTTGTAAAGTGTAGAGGGAGCAGACTTCTGGTCAAAGACCAGTACAGAGGAGAAGGAGTGATTTCATACTTCTTTCCTACGTGTTCATTAGCCTGCTTCTGTAAGAGAGCTTTGATCAAGGCTGCAGTGTCATGTTCAGTAATACACCCAGCTTTGCCTATTCAAGCATGTTTATACATATATATCTTCCAACGAAATGAAGCTCTTCTCATAGGCTTAGTCACCTTGGAGAAGCACCTTTTTGCTGTCTAATCCACCAGTCTCCATGTCATGTTTGATGACCACTTGCTGTGGACAGCTGTACTGATTTCTTTTTTTTATCCCTCTCTCTTCCTCTTTGTTTATCCTCTGCAAATAAGCCACTCCTGCATTTGTGCACAGGCAGCAGTGCACTCAAATAGATTAGTCAGCTGAAGAGAGAGAAAGATATTTGAGCTTCACTGTGTGAAGTCTCTACTGTGGACACATGGTCAAAGGGATATGTAGTGTTTACGATGGGCTTTTTGCACATACACAAAACTGATGTGTCGTCTCTATGGAGACCAATCCAGAGCACAGGATATCTAGTTGGGTGATGAGAGTCTGAACAATGTCAAGGACAATGTTGTGGTATCATCCACCAAAACATGTGCTGTGACAAAATGAACAGACTTACAAATTCAAACAGAGTCAATGAAGTCATGTAAGCAGCAGAGATAAAGGCAGCGATAGAAACACAAACACCTGCTGCCTGTCTATTTGCTTGGTTTTCCTACTGATCCTGCACTGTAGGCTTAACTAATCTTGAGATCTGAGCAACATAGTTTCACAGCTGTGGTTATGTAGCTGAAAAAAAATCCTGAGTCCAAATTTCCATTGGTAGCAGGACAATCTAAAAAACAATATTTTTATTCAGAATCGTCAGAATGTATTACCTGTCAGGGCAGAAAACCCTCTGAAACAGCATTGAGACCATTGCAGGGACTGAAAACACAGACTATAAAATTCCTTTGGGTTATCAGCTCTTTAAAAGGCAGGGTGACCCACCATACAAAATCAGTGGCAGAGAAAATCTAGGATGCATTGCTGCCTTTAAAAGAAAATCTATTGGCAAAAGACATTATTGTTCGGTTAGATGAAAATTGTAAATCAAATGTCTTGGCAGGCTTTCCAGACAGTATTTTGGTAGATGTGGTCAAGGAGGAACCTCCATCATATTGTATCTGAGGTGGACAACACTGACTGGCCAACAATTTATATTTGCAAGAAACCCTGTCTCCTTAAAATAACGTTCCCACACAATTAAACTGCATTCTTAATTATGTTTAGAGACATGTATTTTGTCACGGATCATGTTCGTTTCCGGTATATCACAAATATGTTTCTATTCAACATATTGTGTATATTATGTTAGGTGGCATTTTAGCCAATTCTGTCACCATTAGCCACCAAAACTACTTGGTTAAGGTTAGACAAAAGTTAGGTTTAGGTATAAAAATCACCTTGGTTAACATTAGGGAAAGAGTTTCTGCTTATAAATCTCATCTTAAAACTTACCTTATATAATATGGCTTTTCCTAACAACTCACAGTTTTTACCTCATTGGGTCATGAGCCATTGTTTTTTTTTTTTAAACCTCTTGCAATTGTCTCTAAATTCTTCTTTAATGTTGCTATTGTTTTACAATTTCTGTCTTTATGCTTATTGCTTCAAAAGTTCTCTGTAAATAAAATGTATTATTATAATGGTATAAAGGTTAGGCTTAGGCATAAAAATACCTGGTTAAGGTTAGGGAGAAGTTAGGTTCAAGCAACAACACTTCTTGTTGAAGGCTAGGAAAAGGTTAGGCTTGGGCATAAAAACGACTTTGCCAAGGTTAGGGAAAGGTTAGGTTTAGGCATAAAAAAAACAAACACTTTGTTAAGGTTGGGGAAAGGTTAGGATTAGGCATAAAAACTATTTTATCACAGTAACATAGATTAATATAAATAATGTTTGCAACAAACAAGCACCACTGTTGCTTTGTTTGATTTTAATTGTATGAGAATGTAACTTAAAAGAGACGGGGCTCTTGCAAGATGTTTAAACCTATGGTAGCTCATATGAATTGGAAAAACAGTCAACTGCCAACATGAGAAGAGGGGGATATGTAATTTGAATGTCTGTTTATGCAGTCATAGAACTCTGGAAGAAAACCAGGTCAGAGTGATGCAGGAAGTGCAGCAGTTACTAGATCATGCCATATATTGATAAGAAGAAATATACAGTTAAAAAAAAAATACTTGAGCCAAATTATTGTCCATTCTTCTTCTTTCTTTCTTCTCAACCATCATAGGGGCCCCAAATTTTTTATGCCAAGTTCCTTTTACATGAATAAACTTTAGTGCTTCCTGTGATTGATGTGAGTGATGCTGAGAGCTGCTGTGTGGATGTGTACTTTTTCTGTTGTGATGGCTGTCCAGGAAGATGTAATCAAAAAGCTTGACATGCGTTTGTACAGTACACAGCATTTCTGCACCATGCTTGCTGTGTCTGGAGCATCTGTGGTGAAAAATTAAGCCTTTATTCTCTGTGTTTGTGAAAAGGACTTTTTCCTTGTGTTCAGCACTGTGTGTTGATTCTTCAAGACTGACCAAATTCTCATAAGTACAGAAATACAACACATGCAGACAAACTTGCGTACACACT
>OMLB01063183.1:14117-46824 GCA_900302555.1 Myripristis jacobus | reverse complement strand
TGAGAAAAGCCCCAACTGACCTGTAAGCAGCACCAAGTCCAGGATTTAACAAATACAGGCTGGCAGTCCTGGAGGGGGCGCCACTCCACTCTTGCTCTCCAGCGTAGATCCTTCACTTCACTTTAATCCTCCAAAACAACTCCTGATAGTTACCTGCATTTTTGCTCGATGGCGTTCCACATCCCTGTATGTGCTGGTCCTCTCCTGGCAGCTTCTTCCACGTCAAATACTGGCATACCTGTTGACCGAAGAGAAACCATACCACTGCACCCTCATGTGAACCACACACACACACACACACACACACAAATACATGCATAAAGCCAGGTGATCCTTTTGAGCAGCTGACATCTCATGACACTTTGATTGTTTTTTTTTTTATTATTTTTTTGGCATTTTCTGCTTTATTTGACAGTCACAGTGGAGATAGACAGGAAAGGCAGGGGAGAGAGGGGGGATGACATGCAGCAAAGGACCTGAGGTCAGATTTGAACCCTGGTCGCTGCAATCGACCAGGGTACATGGTACGCACTCTTTACCGGTGAGCCACCAGTGTGCCCGACACTTTGAAATTTAATCTCAACATCGGTGGTAGTTATCAGCCATAATTGTCCATAGAGGCATGCCCAATGCTTTACTGAAATATAAAATGATATGGGTGTTGTGCAAGTTCACTTCACTTAAGAGATTAAAATGAACTAGTGCATGTTCATAGTTCACTATTTTGAATTTTGAACTAAGGTCACAGTCCCAAAAGTGAACTAGATTACATTCATTTCATTTCTTCCATCTTTTTTGGTAGAATCTTCCACCCATCCATCCCCAGTCCCCAGTTATTACCACTGCCTATCTCCTAATCTAAATGAATTGTTGTATACTATGATAGCATCCCAGAGAGGGATTAGTTTTAAAAGCCAGGCACATGTAGATGAAGGACCATGAAGTTACAAGAAGCAAGTTACAAGAAGGCTTTAAGGCAACTGCTTTTTTCTTGCATTGGATGAAAAGAGTGGCTGGGCTCAGAGGAGATGTGTCGCATGCCGCATAGTTTAGCTTGCTTTGGATATTGCTTTGCTCTGGAATACATTGAGGGCGCGGTGGATGTTTGTGATTATAATAATGGCATTTGGAGATGTCGTGACCACTGGTATGTTGGATATAGGCGCTGGCTATACAACTCTTTTTTTTTGGAACATGACATAAAGCATTGACATTTGTCATTGTTGTATTTTGAAAAAGAAATGACAGTGCTGCTTGGCATTGTCAATGACATGATTTTTGCTTTGTTTTAAATGTTGTGCTTTAGAGTGATTGTATAATATGTAGAAGCCTCAGGGCTACTTGTTGATATTTTGACAAATCGACACAGCCTCAACATGCTGTGTAATCACTGGACAATCAGCTGCATGGAATTGATAAGTGAATTCATGCCATGGGAAACCCACTGTGACAAACAGTTCTTAAAGCATCTGTAGTAACAGAGATGTCTATTGATTTGACGGTAGCTGTTTTCACAGGAACAGAGGTCGTAGAGCCCTGACATAGCAAGGCTTGCCAGCACCACTCTGACATTAGACATCCTGCCTGCTACTACTGAAAGGCGGACGCACAATTCCCTTCGTCTTCCTCTTCATGTTTCCTGCTGTCACTCGAAGAACCCGGTGCAACACCCACGTCTCCCCCCCCTGTGGGATTTAACCTCTGCTGGGTGGAGAGGGTCAGCTTCCTTCCCCATGGGGCGGCTTGGAGGGAGGGGGTCACATGGCTGGTTGTGTCTTTGCCTGGCGAGGCGGTGGAGAAGAGGCCCAAAGATGTTTACAGAAAACACAGGCGTGTCCCGCACATTCGTTCCCTCCCAATGAAAAGGCAGGGGTGAGGCTGAGATGGATTTTAAAACAAAACATGCAGGAGGAAACAGAATGGACGCATACTTCGCCACTCCATTATCTGCACCGCCCTTTCCCCTCTGGTGTTTATTTTTTGCCAGATGTGTGCGGTTGTGTGCCAGTGTGCACCTCAAGCAGGGGTTTTGGCTTAAACTCCAGGAGTGGACTCATGTTCTTGAAGCTGAGCAGCCTGATATCCTCCATGATAACATCTGTCCACCCAGTCAACATCCCATGTCCAATGTCCTCAACTGTTTATTAACAAAGCGAACATTACTGTCAAGATATGGCACAACATTAGAACCCATTATGTCTGTTCAGCGCTGGCACAGCTGAATAGTGGTTTGCCCCTGTGACATGATCAAATAAAATTCACAAGAAACTGCACTAAAAAATTAGCCATTTTCTCACAGAGGAACATGTGAGACGTGACTAGGTTTGTTTTACATGGAGTGAAAGAGATATGTGAGACAGGCTGTCTGCAAAGCGAAGTTTCTGGAGGAAGTTCAAGTAGGCCTGTGCACTAAATCAAATTGCTGAGATCTCGGAATAGCCTAATGGGCTTCTATCTCCATTTTACCATTGTAACTGTAGGCTCACATGAGACATTAGGAGACACATTGAAATTCCTCAGCCTCACTGGTTAATCTCACACATCTGTGACCTGCTCCTGCATTGCGGAGCGCTGACTGAGATTTTGGTCCTTGTTGCTGTGCTGTGGGATTTCCCGTGGGATGCGGTGCAGAAACACCGGAGAGCTCGGATTATGGCATCTAAAGGGCAGACTGTCATCACGAGGATGACAAGGCCTAAGGCTTCATTTCATGTGTTTTCTTTTCATCCCCATTCCAAATGATTTCAGCATGTCAGTGAAAAAAGCAGTGCTTACTCTGCTTTCCCTACAGTATGAGAGGAGCAGGACTTGCAATGCTGTCGCTGTTTTCACATTAAAACACCACATAGGCAATAAAACATGGCAATAAAAATGAAAAGGCAGTTGAGTGCACTTATGATGTTTTGCGATATTAAGTGTACACTGGTGGATTAATGCCAGCATCTCCCTCCTTGTGTGATTCGTTTGCATTCTAAACTTCAAATGGGACCATTTGCAACCACTTACAGGCTCACTCCTTAACCCCTAACATTTACTTAGCAAACCGAGCAGGCCCACAACTGACTGACAGCGGTCACAGCCACTGGCAGATTAATGAGCCATTTAGCCATTCATTCACAAACCCTGGGCTTGCCTTCACGGTCATGCATCCCCAGCGGCACTGCTAATTGTTGGCTGAGTTTGCCATGGCAACGGGAATCTCCAGCTACACAGGAGCGGTGAAAATGGATGACAGAGAGGAGAGTAGGACACATTCACTGAAGCAACAGTTGGGGAGATGTGGCAGCCTGAAAAGAGCACCGCTGAAACCTCCACAAGGTAATCGGTGCTGCCATGGAAACGGTGAGGCCTCGACTTTTGGCAACACTCATGTCAGGCACGCATTTGAAATTTAAAAATCTGTCATCATAGGCTGTATTGACGTACGTAGGAAATATGAGAGGTGATACATATGCTAGTAAACCACAGAAAACTGAGAACTGTGATATCTAACCTCAGTTCTGCTCTATTCCAGGAACATTTCTCTCATACATGCAAGTGGCAGAGAGTGTTGCATGAGGACCACACACAGAGGAATCCCACACCTCCACTTTAGGTGAAAGGTTTATTTACATGGGCACTACATAGGCTATATCCTCCTATTCAAAAATGGGAAAAGTGATACATCTGAAAGCAGTTTCTTTAAGGTTTGGATTTACAGCTTATAGCTTTCCAGAGGGAAATATGTTTTTACTGTTTTTTAAAATGATTGAAAAGTGAAGAATTGTGTTTTGATTTTATTGTCTGGGTTAATATGTGTGTTTTAAATGTTTCATCCACCATGAAAGCATGTTTGAAGGCCCCAGCTACAGTAAGAGTAATAGTGGCAATTTACCCGTGGACGTGTTCCATAATATTTAGCCCTCTTTGCTCGTCACAATGTGTGAGTTCATCCCAGCGCTGTCAGAAGAAAGGGTGAACACGGCAGAGAAAAGCCTGACACTGCCCATTTTTCACCCTGTCCACACGTCACTGTGTTAGTCACATGCATGCACTAAAAATTCTTCAAAAAATCACGAATGACATATGCTAATATGATAAATGCAGAGCAAGGTTTGGAAGTGTTGCTCTAGTCTTCGCTATCACTTTCAATGAACGTGATACCGGCATTATACAAACGAGTTTCTGCACTGCGCACACACAAGCCCAACTTCTACACCTCTGCACATTCCTTGCAGGGCTGCGGCAAAAAGGCTGCTAATTCCTTAAAGTGGAAAAAGCTGCGATTTTCGACGTTCACAGTGCATCTTATCAGCAGTTTAAAGCTAAATGCTTACAGTATTGATCACACCTCCTTGACTGCATGAATTCAGAATATCACTGTATATTACACCACTTAGTGCAGATAATTAGGATACATCCCCACTGAAAAATTCTGTTTGATTTTATTAAGGAAACATGCTGCTCTGCATTTCAAAATGTATCCTTATTTATACACTTAAATTAGTCGATGAAATGAGAATATCAAGAGAAAAAGAGAAGGCAATTAACAAAAAAAAAGTGATACCGAGGGAGCAGCATCTTAGGGTTCATTGCATATTGAGTTCATTTTGTTATTTTACTAATTGGAACTAATTGGAACTGAAACTGATGACTTGCCCTGTAGTGTTGTGAAACTGGCCTACATATTAGTCATATCCTAAAAACACGCTCCCTCTAGCATTGCAATTTGTGTTCTTCATATTTCTCGCCACACTAGACACAAGCATCAAACCTTGAGTCTTTTCATTAGTTTTTTTTTTTTCTTTTCATTTGAAACTAGTTATATTATGAGGCTAAGAATTCACCTCAGAATTGTCCCTCATCAGACAAGTGACCTTGGCCTGGAAAAGGTGACAGCAGTGAAATCCTGCAGTTGGTGCTTCTCCTCTCTCACCATTTCCATCTCCCTATCTTTGTGTATCTACTCTGCCCGGCTCCCACAGTCCAAAGCACCACCCTGCACTCCCCTACAGATGTGATATCTCTACCTAAGACTGATACATAATCCCACCGAGCAGCAGCATGTCTGGAGATGAGCCGAGTGAAAAGCTCTGTCTGCACTTGGTTTGATGAAGTTGCTCCAGCAAAGGTGTAGATGTGACCTATCACTATAAACAGAGGCTGCGCTGAACCGGGCGACGCGTCTGCTTGTGAATCGTATTTGTGCAAATCCTGCATAGATTTTCACGGGCTGTAAATACACAAGCATGGAGCGTAGATCATAATGCCACATTCTGCAGCGGTGACCTGTCAGATATCTTGTTGACTGGTTGCCCTGACACATGCACATATATTTATACACATGTACACATTCAAGCAGATACACATGAACCTCCAACCACATATTATTTCAGCCATGAACTTTGTGGTTGTAAAAAAAAACTCATAGTGAATTTCAGACATGTTTAGAAGGGTATATTTATAAATTACAAGCCCGCCCAGCTTGGCATGCCTTGGATGCTTTGGGTGTTAGCAGAACTGTCACTAAAGGCCAATATCATTCCTAAAGCCATCAACATTAGATGCAAATGCTTGAAAAAGATTTTAAAAAATGTTACGACATCAGTTCTATCTATCTAAATCTACTCAAACCAATAACTGTGCAAGGCAAGAGAGTTTTTAGTGGAGGTTGTCACTTCTTGGCATTTAAAATGATTGGGTGGGGCTGCCATGTTGACTGATGTGAGTGTATGTCAGGTCACAAGGGCAGCGCCTTCCTCTTTTGCATGTCCAGAAAAGAACTCTCATTCTGAGATCTGCGAGGACAAGAAGGCCAAGAAGAAGCTCAAGTCCAAGCCCGAAAAGGTCAAGCAAATCGGCAAGAAACCGAGAGGCGTGCAGGTGATACAGGTGTCAGTCTCTCTTTGGGCAGTAGGTCCAAAACGAACAGAACTGTGAGATCCTCTGAGCAACAAGAAACATGTTGGCTCACTCCCAAGGTGTCACCAACTTCACACTTGCACATGTATATTACACCATTTTAAGAAGGAGGGTTAAGTAAAGAAAGAAATTGTGAGAGGAATTAACCACTGTCCACCTTAAGCTGTGAAACTGTCGTCACCATTGAAAGCCAAGCTTATCAAGCTGGTGTGTCATGTTATGTGTTGCATCGTTGCACATGCATAACATGTGCAAAACAATGAGCATATGCTACATAATTATGAATTCAGGGACAAAGTGATACTTTCCTGTTGTTGGGCCACAAACATGATAAACTCATGGGTAACTGATGCTTAGTTAATTATGATTTCATGATGTTGGTTATATTTGATGCAGTGATCCGTTTTTTGTTTTTTTTTTGGCAAACAAAGAATACTTCATGATCATACTTAATAAATCATAATTCATGATGATGTACTCACCTTAGTTAATGCTTTAATTAATGTATTTATAAATGAGGTCACAAATGAAATTAATGTCTTTGAACTTATATTAACTCCTGATGATTCATTAGATATTAATGCATAAAGTAATGCATCATGGATAAAATCATACATGAATTTAGGTTGTTTCATGCAACCATACCATGTTACCACAACTCTCTCTCTCACAAGTGCACACACACACACACACACACACACACACACACACAACATATCTCTGATGCATGACAAAGGCTTGCGGCTTAACGACTTGAAACCACTTTTAAAACAGGCAGAAAAGCTATACAGTTAGTGTATGGTACAGTATGTTTGTGCATGATAGACTTAATTCCCAATGCTTTTTTTTTTTTTTTTAAAGACCAAACACCCATTTCTAGATACTCCACACAGACCTGCTCTTGTTACCTAAAATCAGGAACAACACATTATCGTGATACTCCACATTATTGGCCTTTCCAGCCTTATACCTGAGCTACGGAAGGCAGATCCTTGTAAGATGCTTTCATATGGAGATGCGTGCGGTAGGTCTGGAGTGCGCACTGGTGAGCAAATGCATCCAGTTATTAACACCGACTTTTAATCAGGTCAGACTACTAAATGCCTCTATTTATGGGGCTGCTACCTCATAAAGATAATGTTTGAACTGAACAGCAATAATCAGAGAGTAGCTGGTTATTTCAGGGGGGTCTTGGTTAGCTGTTTCTGGGTCCAAATTCCCTCCACATCACAGCCATACAGCCTCCATCAAATATTCACACATTGCACAACCACAGACTGAGCTTACTTAACACCATCTAGAAAACAAAACTGGGACTTCCACTAAACATGCCTCACTCTGTTTCAGATTATGTGATATATATCCATTTCACATGCAGATAAGATCTCCTCTGAATATACAGAGTCATTCACACCCCTACAGCCAGCGTTCATTTATGAAGCTAGTGTGCTGTGCCGCCAGGGAGGAAGCAGTTTCACTTAAAAAGGCCCAGGGGAGACGTCTCCTGCCAAAAGAGAGAAACAGAGAGGAAAAACTCGCATATCCTCTGTGCTTCTTATCTAAAGCAGGCCACACAAGGATGACAAGGATGATAGAAGGAAGAGACAACAGTCAAGTAAAGAGAAAGACAGAGTGATGGAGGCTTATGAGGAGTAGTGATATGAGGAAGTAATTTTCTGGCGAGTCTACAGGGAGCAACAACAACGGGTCATCACCTAGCTATTGGGGTTTCTTAATTTTGCAAATGAAACAATTTTTTTTCCTTTTTTTTTTAAGTGAGCTTGTTCGGTGTTTATAGAGGCCAAGAAAACTAGATCATAGCTGCCTGCTCGCACAACAGAGGAGGCTCAGTGTGAGTAGGCAGTGCTCTTCCAAACAGGAATTTGCCTCATAAAATGAAGTGGTGTTGTCCTGGAGAGTGAAAAACATCAACATGAATTCACACGTTCAACAACCTGAAAGCACATCGTAAAAAAACAAATGCAATAATGGAGGGATCCAAATCAACACTGGCTATAAATAATGCCCAGAGCGAGCATAGCTGCATGTACAGAGCTGCAATTCAGAGCACAGATTGTTTATGTATATCTGTGAGTGTGTGTGTGTGTGTAAACAAAACTGTAAGAGCTATGTGCTGTATGTGAGTTACAGTAAAGCCAGGATGTCCCGTGACTTCCCCTCTTTGACAGACTGTTTTATGTGCAAAGTTGAGGAATTTGCTTGACTGGGCCTCGGAGTCAGGAAATGAGATATTCAGAATTTGCTTCCATTTTTTTATGTTGGTTTTCTTTTTTTTTCTACTTTTAAACTTGGTTTGGACAGGAAGAGCAGGGCCAGAATGAAGAATGTGTGCCAAGTTCTTCTACAGTAACGCATGTTGTTTCAGAAAATAGCAGCGGTAACCTAACCCTCTGATGGAGTTTATGAGATACAATAATTCTTACTGAGATTGCCTCTGTCTCAGCTGCTACCTTGGACAAGCATCATTATAAACAGCTATGAATGCACTATGACATGTGGATGAAATATGCTGCCATCTCCTGTACAGTAATGCACCCTTAAGCAACACTAATCTGGGAAACCAATAGCTCTTATCTTAGTCACAGCAGAGGGCAGGATGGTTATGGGGGATTATGTCCATATGGATATGCTTAGTGTAGTGAGTGATCACCTCCAGTCTAAGTGGAGAACAGAGAAATTGTAATTGCAAGCAGGCAAGGTTCTTGGCATCGTCTTTCTGTCTAAACAACGGAGTGGACCAGCAGAGGAGAAGAGTATCCACTCCTTAGCAGCTCAGCTACCACTGCTCAGGTGCTTGCATATGACGATGTTGACATTATAGCAATCATTGTACCACATTGTTCATAACTAATTATGGTCAAAGGTACACTGGATCGCCTAAAAACAATGTCGGCTTTTGTGGGAGAGTGGCGTTCTGTTTCAGGGGCTTGTTTGTCTTTGTGTTTCTTTCCATCTCCTCCCCACCTGCTCTATCCGCCCTTCTACTATCCTTCCTCTCCTTTTGCCCCCTTCTCTCTCCCTATTTCCTCTTTCCTCTCTTCCTGTCGTCTTCCTCCTCCCCTTTGACCTTCCTCTCCAACAAACCCTTGACCCCTCCATGGCAGTCTTGCTTTGTTTCTTGCCTCTTCTTTTATGCATAATTCCAGTGAATTTTTGACCTTAAGTGTAATTGCAAGTTTCCTCTTAAATAACAATACAGTTTTTCCATACTCTATGGATATACTCTTGGATCTACATCTCACTTATACTGAGTGAAATGTTCAAGCCCAAGACGCCTTTGTTATATGGCTGCATCATTACATCAAATAGGACATATCAAGATGTCTTGTGCATTTATACACATTTATTTGTAATTCAGCAGGACATATTTGGTATCTTTGGAAGCCTTGGGATCTACGCTTGAATTTAAAATATGGTTCTGTGGGTTTGAATTAGGCAGCATGCAATTGTATTGATGAACCCACTGATGGGGCTGGCAGGGTTGAAGAGGTACGTCCAGCGCCAAAATTTTCAGACCACAAAAACGGTCCATCCATCTTCGTTGCCATAACCACACTCCGCTCTGTGCTGTTCTGTATTTTGGCGTCCTGCAGCACAGGCCGGGCCCGCACCCTGGTTGAGTGCCAGAGCTTCGGAGCAGGATGGCCTACCCTACGTCACTTTAGTTTCTGAAACAGTCCAAAAGTTGCAGAGGGGGTGCCATTCCGCTGTCAGCCCTGCATATGACCTACAGGGGGCAAGGGGGAGCTCTGAACACATCCCGCTGACCTGGTCTGACAAACAATGGTGCATTGATAAACGCCACAGCATGCTCAGCACATCTCATGTGGAATTGGCCAAATGGACTGTTTATAATGTAAAGTAGTGGTTTGTTGGATGGTCACAGTCTCCAGCGGTTGTCCTCTAGCCTCACCAGTTCATCGGCCCTCTTCAGCCAGTTGGAGGCCCCGCGCGTCCCTCCCTCCTCCCACAATTCCTCCCTTAAGGAAGTTCTGAAAAGCTCTTAGCTTCTCCCCGCCCCTCATGCTCACAGCAGCCACTCCTACATGATTTCCTTACGCAGAGAGGGGATGGCAAACAGCAAGAGTTCCATTTTAAGTTCATGAGTGCAGTTATGTCATCATGACTGCTTCATTGGACTAAGATGACCCTGAAATGCACGCGCACACATGCATTTGACTGCACATCCACAAGCGTTCATTTCTTACTCTTCCAGTACATAGCCCCTTCATACACACAGGACACACATATTGTAGAGGCACACACACATGCACACACAAGCACAGTGACAGTAGTGGGATGGTGGTATGATATCAATGTGCAAGGTGGGAGAGAGTTGGGTGGGACCATCATAACAGCAGAGACATTCTCCCTGCTCGGCACTGACGGAAAGACATAGACTGGGTGGTGATGGTGGGGGGTCCTGGACTGGTGAGCCTGTTTATCGGTGTGTGTGACACAGAGCAGTCCTTTGTTTTCTTTTACAGACAGGGGGCACTGGGCTGCCATTCTGACTCCTCTGTGCTCATCCACATTGCCAATAACGACAGAAAAGCTGCATCTGTGTACGTGTATGTGTGTGTGTGTGTGTGTGTGTGTGTGTGTCTAAGTGTAGATATGACAGTGAGTGCGAGTCACAGCTAATAAACTGCACACAATAAACAGTGTAATAGCAAGTCCATCATGCGAGCAAACCCTTACGCAAGAGTTCCCCATCTGCAGACCTTCTAAGGACAAGAGAAGACAATGTGATTTATTTCCTGTGAAGCCACTGTGTTTTTATACACAGGTCCAGCTCACATCACGACTGCTGGGCTCTCACACCAATCCGCTACATTCTTCGCTGCCTGCTTCTGAGCAGCCTATATGTCAAGCAACGCACTTTAACTGGTGGCGGTGGGCACAAACGTGTGTGTGGGTATGTATCCTTTGAGAACTGTAATTACAGCAGCATGACATGCGGGCTCAAAGTATGCCTTTGACAAACAGCAGCATCTGCTCTTGAATCAGAGATGCTCACATAGACACTAGCAATGTACAATCGACATTTGCACGCCTTTGGATACTATATGCAGAGTGCACACCAGGAATGTCAACACACAGTTTAAATAAATAAAGTTTAACATTGCACTATTATGCCTTTTCATGCCTTGCCTTTTCCTAATTTTTTTTCACCTATTATTTTTAGCATAGGCCACCACTCCTGCTGTCTCCAACTCTATGAGATATGCAACAAGATGAAACTACAAATCAGTTTCCTATCTGTGCACTAGCGCAGTGGAATAGTTCAGCTTGTTCGCCAAGTTCAGAGGTGCCATTGCCAAAACTGTGAAAAGATGATGTTCTGTGAGTGTGCACGTGTGCCAAGACAAGCACGAGGGTGATTGCACTCTGACAGGCTAAATTGTGTGGTCATAAATCCAAGTCCGTGTTGCCTTATATCTGTTTGGATTAGAGAGAGACCGAGAAAGAGTGCAAAGCAAAGCATTGCTAAACGCTGGAAAAGCGTTGTGACATTTGTTCAGCCTTTAACCGATGTGACAGGGTCAGATACATATTACTGAATTACTGAGTAGCTTATGAATGTTGCTCTTTTTCTTACAAGTGAAATTAGTGCATGAGTAGTGCATGCAATAGATCTATTGTACGTCTGGAAATCTGTACATTGCAGTGGTCATCTGTCTTCTTCTGTGCATGTACAGGCTGTGAAAACAGAGAGACTGTATCTATACTGAGTCTCCACTGCCCCTGACCCATAGATGGGCCTTTGACTGGTGGTCTGCAGCTGTCCAGGGGAGAATGAGGGACATGAGTAAAGAGGGTTCCCAACGTGAGGAGAGTGAAATCCAGTCCCAAGTGCAGCTGTGCCCTGCTATCCTGGGCAGCCAGGAGCAGCTATGTGGGCACGTGATGCCTGAGCCGGAGGAGAGAGGGAGCGGGATGAGGCGGGAACACCTCAAAGGGCCTCCTCTGCTTCCCACATCGCTCTGGATCAACGTGCGGTGTGGTCAGAGGCGCTGGGTGGTCGCCCTGAACACTGCATGGAAAAAAGCTCTGTTAAACAACTTGAGAGCTCACCACAGCGGCTGTTCTGTTACACACAAGGGTATAACCCATGGTGGGAGAGCTGGCAGCGCTCAAGGGGATTAAAGGCTGAAGACACCAAATTAGTGACAAGTGTTTATTGGAGTAACAATAAGTCAAATATGTTTGCATGCTGCAAATTCCTGACCATTCAACTCTGGAAAGCTGACTCCAGCATGTAATGTTGTTTACTGCATTTTTTTTTTTTTTTTAAAGGATTGGTGGTGTACATCTATGGTTCCAGTAAAAGGGGTCCGGGACCCCTGGTGGCATCCAGGGACGTCTCAGGGATGGAGAATGCCCTCAAAGAATTGAAAATAAAGGAATTATATCACAAAGTGACCAATAACTCAATAAATAGATAAATAAATAAATAAATATAATAGCCACTGCAGCACAGCAATGATTAGACTTCCAAGAACTGCATCCCTCATGTTTCATTGTGCAGTCTGGAATCAAAAATAACAACATTACTCATAGTCCCCATTTAGCTTTAGGGAGAGGGTGGTCTCTTCTTTATCGCTAGACCCCAACCTCTGGATGCAGTGCAACAGGTCTGATCCCGCTTTTGACCTCACTGTGGTCGACCTTGGCTCCTCCCAGTGAGGGTAATGTACATTCCCAGCTGCTGCAGCCCGTCCTGTCCGCACACATCATGAGGCACTATAGCTGCTGCAGGTCCACCGGGGCCAGGCGAGGGCTAGCTCACAGCTCAAGGCACGCCGCACGTGGCACATACACCTGACGTGACGGCACAGTGCATGCACAATTAGTAAACATCATCATTATCACAATAAAAATGGACTACAATTAGAGCCAATGAGTTTTTGGGGCGGGGGTTTGACAGAGGACAGGAATAGCTTGAGAAATTGCCACTTGGAATCCCGTTGAGGCATTGTTGCTGCTCCTCTGTCTGTGCAATGCCCAAATAAGGAGCCATGTAGCCATATTTGTCACACATAACTCCCTCATCGATGTGCTGGCACCTTTATTGAATGGATGCCATACCAGCGACCCACAGTTTGATTCTGGGAAGCACATCCTACAGGGAAAGCTGACAAAATTTGGTCTCATAAAATGAGTTCCCACTACGCCCATCTATGAGAGTGCTGAGCTGCCTGGGACGACGGGTGAATTTCTCACTCGTCCACTTGAGACTTATTTCTCTGAAGAATAGTCCCATTCTACTTCAGTCCAAATTTGGGAGAGGGAGAACAATTTGAAAGCTTGTGAAGAGCTGTCAACCAGACGCCATCGGCATTTCGGAGGGAGAGGGAGGGCGCAGGGGTTGGAAAATGTCTCTGAACAAAAAAGCCATGGTTTTGAATGCCTCTCTCCGCCTTATAGTGATAAATCTGTATCTTCCTTGGCCTTTTGTTTGGCCACAGACTGAACTATTAGAGAAGAATTCAGGGACTGTGTGTGTGTATGTGTGTGTGTGTGTGTGAGTGAGAGAAAGAGAGAGAGAGAGAGAAAGAGAGAGAGAGAGATCATATGCTTTATGCAAAACTTAGTTTCCCTGGTCAGTTGCACACTGTATTCATACAGGAAAAGAGCCACTACAATGGACAATAGAGCTTGATTAAACTGGAGAATCCACAAGTATGAAAATGACGGCCATCATCCCACGTTTTTTAAGGGTCAATATGAGGGTAAATTTGATTTTTTCTCCAGATTTACGAACCATTTTGGTATATGAAAATGCCAAAATAATAAATTTAACTGTGAAGTCTAATTAGTACTCGTTAAATGGCAGCAGGGTTGCATTGCAGCAGGGTGTGTCCGTCTGAGGTCCAAACTTGAGAGCATGCCTGTGCATTCATCTGACACCATGGGTGATGCACTCTGACCTTTGGCAGCACGCAAAGAGAATGCAAGGCCGGTGCATACTGCAGCTGCATCTTTGTACATGCTCAACACCTAACATATCGCGTGTGGTGTGTCCCTGCATTTGCATTTGCAATACTGATTCAAACTTTAATCCTCTCCCTGGGGCGTCTTCATATTTTTAAGGAAATAACCATTTCAGACGTTCACAAGGTCAGTGTTCATGCCCCGGCTTTTGCGAAAGTAGATGAGCAAACAACAGAGATGGCAATGATGCACTTCATGGTATTTTCAGCTCCAGCCACGCTCCACAGTCTGGCAGTAGCAACCACAACCAGTGTGCAAAAAACATACTGGGTGGTGAGTCAACAAAGTATAAAAACATAGTCACAAATTGCTAGAGTGCTAACTGACAACCAAAACCGCCAGTACTCACTCGTGTGGCACCTGCTTCTTTATTAGCAGTGATGCTAAGACTGGTGGTAATACATTTAGGCTGCACTATCCAAAACTGAAAGCAGATGGAAGCAAGGACTTTTTGAACCTAGCTTGCAAAAAAAAGTGGAATAAGCACATAATTTAATCAATGAATCAGTCCTCTGATGAGAACCATGTGGATTCAAAAATCAAAATTTGTGCTTATTCCATGTTTTTGTGAGTCTAGAGGGTCCTCATTTCAATGCAATGTTACATACTGCACCACTATTAAGAGATTTTCTTCCCATTATGATTGTGTCAAAGTGAGCTGCAGTGAAAAAGTGAAAAAAAAAAAAAAAGATGAAATGGAGTTTTCCTTAGGTAACATTCAAGACTTTCAAAAAATGACACTGGCACACACAGTGATAGGGCCCTCATGCCAAGAAAGAACAGAGAAGCTTTTCTCTCCTCAGCTTTAATGGTGGCAAGCTTCTCCTCTTGGATGGTTACTGACGAAGATGCATGTGGAAGACTCTCGCTAAACACTTGAGGGAAATGGCCGTAGTCACGGAGTCCATCTGGAAACAGCAACCCCACAGCTCCAGTTCCAAACCCTGTTCTCAGCCAAGGTCCAGCTGTGCACAGTCTCCTATTAACATTAACAGGCACCTCATTGTGTGAAAGGACATGGACCGCATTGGGCTGTAAAACAGACACAGAGGGAAATGCAGCAAATGGAACACTTAACACGCAAATACAAGGGACGATGGGGGGAGGAGGAGAACGAGGGAGCAGGGGTGACAGTGCGTGTGAAAGAGGAGAAAGGAGCAGGGAGGATAAGGGAAAAAGAGATACACGCAGATTTCCTCACTTCCTTCCTTTCTTTATTTGACTTTTTGAACCGGCCACATGTCAAGAATGGCTCATTTCGCACCCTCGCCCATAAGTGATAAAAAGATGTGGAATCTGGGGTCCCTTCCTCATGACTTGAGGATGAAGACATTCCACTGACCATGACTTGTACGACCGTGACTCACTGTGTAACCATCTGAGGTTTCCGTGGTCCACACTCACTTCCTCTCATGCTTACATGACATGCACAGGCTGCGTTTTCCCTAATTTGGGGTGAAGGTCTGTCTGTGAGAGCAATCTGCCACACCCGGGGTGAATAATTCAACTCCTGAGTCAGCACGGAAACATTACACTGTTCTCCCCTTTATAAGTGTTTGGCCAAAAATAGCTGGAATCACAGGCTCCAATGTAACTTCAAAGCTCATTTTTTAAGCAGGCTGATACTTGAATAAAGGCTGCTTAGCAAATTTACAAACCATCGAAATTAGGATTAGCTATGGCTGCTGAAAAAAGACATCAGAGCTCAAAAGTGAAATTTAAAGTAGAACTGGGAGAGCTGAAGACAGCACACCAATGAAAGCACTAATGGAAAACAAAGTATCAGAGGGGCTTTCATGCCGCTGTGCCGTGCAGAGCAGATACACTGCAGACAGAGCTATTTCTCTGTGTTTGTAGCAAGCACTCTGCCGATGACTCATACCTTCCAACACTGGCCGGGGCCCAGTCAGAGATTAAAACATGAAGCACTTCATTACTGCACAGAGAGGGGTTCACATTGTGCTACAAATTGGTAGCGCACTACCTCTGGCTGACCAGCAGAGGCACTGTCCTGTAGGAAATGGATCTATTATTGGTTTCGAGCGCGGAGGTTTCCAACTGCAGAGGAGCTTTGTGTTTGTGGTTTATCTCCTGGCCAACAACAAGAACTGATGTGCAAGTCAGCTGAAATGAATGAACATCAATACTACTTTCACTTTTACTTTTTACTTTTGCTTTTAGTACTCTTTAATCCCTTGAACTCTGTTTACTTACATTGCCCCTTAGTTTGAAAAAAAAAAAATCCATATTATATGACTGTCATATATATGTCATATATACTATATATTCTGTATGTGCTGGTTGCAATGCTTCACTGAAGCGACACCATGCTTATGTTGAGTGAAATATTCAAACCCAAGACACCTTTCATGGAACGTAATGTAAATGCAATGTAATGAACTACTACATCAATTAGAAAATATTTACATGTCCTTTGCATGATTTTATATACATTTCTCTTTTTGCTTCCTTCATATAATTCAGAATGACATATTTGGTATCTTTGGAAACCTTGGGATCTCAACTAGAATACAAAATGCTTCTTAACAACGCTTGATCGCAGGGCATGCATTTGCAATGATGAACCCACCTATGGGACTGGCACAGGTGGCCGTTTGAGCACCTAGATGTGTGACAATAATGTTAAGGGTTGAAGTGGCTGACAGGTATTCAGAAAACTTTATTGTATATAATTCACCCGCTCAAAAAAACAAACAAACAAACAAGCAAACAAGAAAAAAACGCCTAAATAAGTAAGCTTCCTGCATAAACACCAGGGAATTCTGAGCATGTATGACTTGATCTTTGCATGAATCTGGAAGGCGGTGTGTTCTACGGCATGTCACACTGTGGCAGACGGTCTGGTCAGTGTCTCTTCTCCAGACCTCTCCTGTCCTGTCGTGCCCTGCCCTGCCCTCTCCTCCGCTCTGCTGCACTCCACATAGTGGCTCCAAAGGAATGTGATGACCATGTGCTGGACAAAGCCCTGCATTCATGTCCCCTCGTCCCACTCTGGGAGCTTGCGACTGGGAGCCTTGATCACGGAGTGAGGGGGAGCAAAGTCCATCCTACCTCTTGCCTGTCCCGTCAGACATGCGTTGCCCACCCCTGCGCTGCCATATGACCGCCACCAGCATCAGCCGCAGTCCTCCACTTTTTTTCCATTCCATTTTTCCATTAGCCTCATCACATTCAGTGTTTTAGAGAATGTTGTTTAAGCCATTCATGCTTAAAAAAAAAAGAAGAAAGAAGTTTCTGATTTCAGTTGATCTTGAAAAATTTAAAAAGGGTTGGACCCGCCAGTGTCCTTTGAGGAACGACAGGCATGATGATGATGAGAAGCATCGAACTGGAAACAGAGACAACAGAGCATCAGGGTAGATCTTCCTTACAAAAACAGTTTGAATCGTGTGCCAACATGCTTATCAATACGCTCACTTTCACCATCACAGTGGTTTAAGTTTGGTGCCCTAACATTACAAATATAGTTTATCCAATCAGACATATGAACTATGATGATAAGACAGATGGTTGATCCAATCACCTGCCAGTGAGCAATGGAAACGAGATCAAAGTATGTCTGTGCAGGACTATTGAAATGGTCCTCACTCAAATCCACCCTCAGCGGTTTTGATTATTGCAGGCTTAAAGAACAGAGTATTTCTTCAAGTTGATTAACTCACAAGGTTTCAGTTGAGGTTTTCTGGGCTAATGTGCCCGTATAAAAGGGAAAGGGGGATTCATCTCTCAGTAATCCTCTTACACACTTCAGCCACTTCCTCACTCACTTCCTCACACACTTAGGCAGGAGTGGAGCATGTTGAGGGGTAAATTCTCAATACTCCACATGTGAATGGAGGTTTATGCCATGGGAGCAACTAGGCAAGCAGGAGGCTGGATGTCATTTGACAACATGTGCCGACAGAGACAAGTAACATCCTTGTCTGTACTGCAAATGAATGCCCGCAGATGGTCTGCTGAGGAAAAACGCTGAGTAAAATCATTCCTGTTAACGAAATCTTGAGTCTTTGACGACAGGAATTTTCCACAGTCACAATCAAAAGCAGCTTCTGATCCATCCATCCTGTGTCTTGTTAGCTGACTGTAGGAATGACAGTCATCTGGTGTCATGTCGTCTTGCGGAGTAGGAAGTAAGAAAATAATCATTTGCACAAGTTGAAGACATAGCACTTTGGAAAAAAAAACAATATTTCCCCACCACTATCCACCATCCATTACACGTCACAATGATAATACCGGTGCCATCACAGATTTAAGATGAAGGATGAGGAGAGGCCAGTGGCCGGCTGGATGGAAAACCAAATTTATCAATGCTACGACAGTTTGATTCTCAACAAGGCTTACAGGAGATGAGGATTTACAGCCAAAATCATTCATTACTAAAGTTTAGGTGAATGAAAAATGATGTCAACTTCAGTGCTGAGTCATAGTTTGCCCCTCGAGGCCAGATAAAACAAACAGAGCTATAAGCAATCGTTTGCTGCCTGCCTGCCTGCCTGTCTATTGTCTGCTTCCTCTGTCTGAGTATCTAATACAGATTGTCCATCTGCTTCCTTTGTGTAATATAATAGAGCCCACATACAGGAGTTGAGGCCTTGGAGGCTTTTTCCACCAGACCTACAGACACCAAATTCACAGAGACAAACACAAAAGTTATCATGTAAACTCACATGAACATGCATGAGAAACTCTAGGATGATCTTTGCTGGTGAGCATCAAGCACATATTATTTAGACATGTCTATAGATCATAATACAGCCATCCGAGTGATCTGGCTTGCATGAACCAAGGTGACCACAACAAATGAAATGCAGAACATCTGTTTCTCAGAAAGACATTTTCAGAAGAAAAAAACTCCAAAGCAAAACAGCGACTAAAAACGAATGCAGCACAGTGAAAATATGTGGGCCGCCGATTACTTTGACTGACTCATCATATGCATTTTTTTTCATTTGATGAGATGTGACATAGATGTAATTATTTTTAACTGACACAGCAGAGATGTGTGAGAAATTAACTACAAAATCGCTGCTCCACCCCTGTGAGGAATTGTTTAGAAAATTCAGATTTAACCCTGCTTTCGGCCTGCAGTGCAAGGAGTAATCCAGTCAGATGGGCCGAGCGCTTTCTGTGTCAGGGTCGATACAGGATTAAAGCTTAATGAGGAGAAGTGTACCATGGCAACAAATGTAAACACGCAGATCACACGCTGCGTCTCGATGACCTGAGATGAGCCCAGAGGAGCCCTGTGATTCTCCCATCTGGATGTGCCTTCAGCTCCGTGGGAGATCTCTACCACTGTCATCAGATTTAACAGCTGACTTCCTTTCCTGTGTTGCTCTTCAGGTGTGGCCTCCCGCCTCACAGAGCGGCCCATCCACAATTCATGAGCGAAGGCCGGTTCCATTACAGCAACCTGCAGAGAGAGAGAGAGAGAGAGAGAGAGAGAGAGAGAGCTCTACAGTAGTAGCAGGAGAATATGTTTCAATGACACTTTTTCTATTTTTTTTCCTCACACAGTATTACCTCATTGTATATTACTAATATACTGAATGAACTACTATAATTTTTTATTATTGTTGATACACTACTGTTATTATTATTAATAATATTTATTTTTCATCCATGTGTGTATATACATTTTTGTGACCTTTATATGCATGCACATTTTATTATTTTCCATTTATATTTTATTGTGCATATATGATTTTTTTTTTTGCTGAGCAACACGTGTGATCCAACACATCATGCCAAAAAAGTTAATTTAATTTTTAAAAAAAATGAATAAAATTGAGTGAGAGAAGGAGAGAGACAGCAGCTCTTTTTATCCACAGAAATCTTTTCATCATCAAATCACTTTAATATCAATTTGAACATTGCTGAGATAGATACATCAGCATCTTTAGAGGTTTCCCCGGTGGAAACGACCATAAAATAATCTCAAACAGAATCATCAAGCATTTGTTCTGTGGGTCCAAAAGTCCAATCATAATTGCATTCTTATCTCTTAGCTGTTCCTCACTTGTTGCTCACCGAGCCAGCTGTCACTACAGCAGCACACAGATGTTGCCTTCAAAAGCTCTCGGGAATATTGTACTTGAACAACAATACAGATAGAAAGGTTGAATATTTCATGATATCCAAGATGCCGAGATGGGACAGTCTCACCTTTTGTTTAACTTCTTATAGGTGCCAGTATAGCAACTCTGACACTTGTTACAATATTAATTACATAACTCGTGAAGGTTTTCGGTTCTTCATCATGACTGAGCTGCATAAACTACCATGCTGCGTGTGATGTTGGCAAACGTTTGAACAATTCCTGTCGCAGACGAATCGGAAGAGCAGGCAAGCGAGAATGTTGTGGCTGGGATAGACCAAAACATGTGGCCATGCAGGAAGCTTACTGTGTTGACGTTTCCAGAGGAGGGGGGGATGAAAACACAGAAGCCAGAGAAAGCAACAGACCGGCACATGTTTTTACTGGGTGTGGATGTTTAGAAAGCAAATCGGACATCCTTCCCCTGTCTATTCATACCTGATAAGCTTTTGACATGTTGGAGGTCAATGGTGAAGGGTGAAGGATGTGTCAAGGCTTCAGTGTGTGTGTGTGTGTGGATGTAGTCAGAGTCCAAAGTCCTTACTTCCCAGAGGGACAGTGCTCCACAGTCCCCCCAGGTTACTATCACATACATTGGCCAAACCATGAAATCCAAGCCTCTCTGTGCCGTCACCTGAGAGCACTGGTTTAAAGTTCCCTGCATCATTCATTCTGTCTCTTCTGTCCAAATGTGAGCCTGTATTGAGTCTGTCATCCAAGCCTCAGTGAGAAATATCCAGTAAGGTGTCAAATACCACCAGGTCTTGGCATAACTACACCACATGACACAGCTTACAAAAACTATGATACCGGCCGTGCCCTGGCCTGCCCGGGTCACTTTTCAGGGGGAAACTATGCGGTGCTCTTTTCGCTAACTGGCCGTTATGTGACATAAGAGAAGGAAAATATCTCAAACATACATTTCGGGCCAACGTCCAGTGAGAAAGCTCCTCGTATTCGGTGGTACCCGATTTGTGTAGACTAATTATCGAGAGGACAATTTCGCAATCAAACATGTTCGACAATCGACCCTCAGCAATTTTGCATGCTGTACCTTTAATATATGAGTGAACAATGCTACGAAAATCAAGTTTTGCACTTCATTAATAAAAGCCGTCATCTGTGTGAGGACCGATGCCTTCAGCGTGAGTGTGCCCTAGGTGATGGGACAGCGTGTTTGCTCCCTCAGACATTCTTGCTATGCAGTAGTTCACAACATATTCTTATGGGCCACAAGGCAGGAGTATATATATAGGGCCCTATAACATTTCCCTCACGTTCTATAGAGGCCTACGGGGAGATTGACTGGCGAGCGCTTCTCCAGAGGACGCTCAGAACTCGATCCAAGGGAGGAATTTCATACGACGGCTGGCTTTTCATGCTTTTCTGCCGCGTATTTATAGCGGCTGAGGTCAGGACGGCAGAGGCATGCGGGGTGGCCTTCTTCAACCTAGCCATGTTAAGTGATGCTGAGGCCACAGGGGGTGGAGCAATAACATGTCATTCCATTCTAAATCTAAACCTCCACGTTTATGACAATAGTAGCCTGGCCACAAGCCGCAGAATAGTGCGGCCTCTTTGAAGCTATCACCGAGGTCTGCCATTTTAAATATTGGCTTCGTGGCGAGAAACATAAACCTGCAAGCCAATCAGATAGCCAGGCTTAGTAAGCTAGGGATTGTGTGGCATGTCATGACAAGTGGATCAAACAGATATGTATTCACTTAGAAGTGCCAGAAAAGAGCAACATGGTCTAGAGCATATCAAATCCAACTCTGATCCAACAGCAATACATGACATCAAATAGTATTATGGCATATTGCAATTGCACAAATCAAAATAACTCTTCGGGAACTAGGGTGAAGCAGAATGAGAGTGAGCCAAGCGCTGTGAGAATGCCTCTTGACTTTGGATTGAAGGGCCTCCGTCATCCTGTTGGCAGGGCTAAGGCTAAAGCTTGTGGAAGAGAGGTAATGCACTGTTATTCTAGTGAAAGCACTGGACCCCATGGAGCCAATCACAGCAGAATAACATCGAGAGGCTCACGCCATGGATGACAAAATAATGAGGGAGTCATATCGCCTGAGACAACAGAACCGCCTGAAGTACCCTCTATGTGTTTCATTCTAAAATGATGTGCCATATAACCAGCTGGGAAAACACTAATACCTTTCTTCATGTTAAATAAGACTTTTTTATTTAATGCCTGCATCATTTTGGCCTCACATTTTGCAAACGCCGAAATCTCATCTAGGAATGAAGTGCAAAATGTTACCTGATGTTAACATTTCAACATCATTAACATGCATCGCTAAATTTTTGGTTAATTGAAAGCAACACTGTAGCCGTGAAATGCCAACAATCATTTTTGTCACAGTGAGTGTCATGCTTTAAAAATAGCCTTTGGAATGAAACTCTTAATATGTTAACTGATGTCCATGTTCATTATATGTGATTGTATACATTATTAAAACAAACTAAAACCTGTGTTTTCAAATTTGCTACAATGTGCACAAAACAAAAACACATATAGGAAAGGCCCCTGTGCAGAACAGATTTATTGAAGGGTAAGCTTTACGTTCTTATATCAGCAAAGCAATAAAACGTGTCAGGCAAGACAGAACAAACAGCTTACACCGTCCAAACTCGTATAATTGGAATGCAAACCTCCACTACATTGCTGAGCTAGAAATGTACTGTATATGGAGCTGAATAGACGAGTCTAGCAGAGCCTGTCAGAAGGAGGGAGAGTAAGGGACCTGTGCTAAAGGAAGGATCTATATCATGCAGAGTGCAGACATATTAACTGTTCAGAACATATAGAGGTAGGGGCACAGACAGCTGGCCTCTCTAAATAGTATAAGGCTCACGTCACTGGACACATTCAAAATCCAGGTAGTGACTGCAAAGTGCACAAGGATACATTTTCATCCCGAGGACACGTATAGGCTGATGAATGGCCGAGGAGGAAATGATTTACCTCTGTAGGTATTTATAAAGCTGATTATCATCACCTCACCTGCAGTGGTGGAAAAAGTACTACAAATTGCGACTCACGTAGAGGTAGTGTTACTTTGCTGATGTTTTACTTGATTAGAAGTAAAAGTAAAAAAAAAATAGCTCATTTAAAATCTGCTGGGAGTGTTGATATTTTTCCCCGTTTTTCCACATGTTTCACGTTTTTTGCCAGAGTCTCAATGGCCCTCATTTCCATCGACCTTCTGTAGTTTTTCATGGTGTGGCTTTTATTGTGAAATTTGGAAATGACAAAAAGTAGAAACAACAAAGTAGAAGCTGATAACCCTTCTCATCTTTGCTGACTGACAGTTTATTGTCAAAGGTTCCACAATCTGAAAATCTGTGTGTGTGTGTGTATGTGTATGTATGTATGTATAGATAGATAGATAGATAGATATAGATATAGATATATAGATATATACCTCAGTAAAAGTAAAATTATTGACTTTATGAAATAGTCAAAAAAGTACAAGTACACACAAAATCTACTCAGTTACAGTAGTGTGAGTGAGGAAATGTAAGTAGTTACTTCCACCTCTGGCTAAGTAGGGCTTGAACATATTAACACAAGATCAAAGCACTATTTAATTTAAGCACTACCAGCTGATATTTAAATTTCAAGGTCGGCTGGCAACCATACCCGCACATTTGCTCTGGTCAAAATTACGTGAGAAAGGCAGGCCTATTGAGCAAGTCCTAGCTGTAACCTTGCTTGATGCTGTTGTGGAAACCAGGCTATCATCTGTCTAGCCCTACCCCTTCTGAACAGATTAGTGTAAATGATCCTCATTTCCTATGGTAGGTAACACAACACAGATTATTATTCTGTGCTGCAGTGGCTTGTGTGGTCTCTTCCTCTGGCATGAATCATTAAATAGGTGACTGTAACCCATACAGACAGCTTGCTTTCTCAGGGTGAGGGTGGGCCGACCGAACTCCCCCGCTTCAAAAGTTCAGATTGTTCAGCGTCAAGAAATATAGCTGCAGATCTGTCTGAAAGGTGAATTAAATTAACAGAAAAGAAATGGTTTATTTTACAGTCCTGGAAAAGGAATCCCTCTTGGTTAGCGTTTGTGCTTTAAATCTCCCTGACCTTTACAGTTTAATGAATAGGCAGGAGTTATTGCCCAGGAAAATGTTGAGGCCAAGAGCCATGTGCGGAGAAGCATGTCCACCTGTGTGGTTGTATCAACAAATTCAAAGGCATTAAGGGGGTGACAACGCCCTGGATTTGTGGCACAGAGCAAGCTGCTTACTTTGTCCCCGCTTTGTTTAACTTAGTGCCCAGGAACATGTGCCAAATCAGCTGCATCCAATGAGACACAGAGAAAAAAAGTTCTGTGTGAGATGGTCTGGTGGAACAAATTAGAATAATTAGCTGCATAGAGCTGAAGTCAGCCGTCAAGCTCATTTCCAGCCAAAGTGAGTGTAAAATTAATTAAATAAGGAGAAATGAAAGAAATAAGACATTTGACAATCATTTTAACTCTCTTGCACTTGCACGAATTTCATGGTATTTACTTTAGCAAAGTCAATGCACCTGCTCACAGTTAATCTGGAAATCTCATCCGGAGTGCTACAGTAACCCATGGCAACTGCCTCTGTGTCAACAGAAATCTTGGACAGCCCAGCCACTGCAGCCTGGTGTGATGCACCACCATTGGCCAGCTCCAACTCGCTGGATGAATGGCTTGCAAACTTGTCTATCTATTATGCATGCCATTTTACCTTTAGTGTGTTCTTGAGCTCATTTCCTGGTAAGCCGGGCTGACAGGTGAGGCTGCCGACAGTCAGGCACTGGATGCTGAGGAGAAGTTCTGTTCATTTTGGTAAGTGAAGGCTATTTTATTTGCTTTTGTGACACTGCATTATTAGGTTGATTGAGTGACAGGTTTTTCTGTTACTGAAACTGAATTATGAAAAGAATAATTGTTGTTAATGTTATCAAATAACCTTTATTTAGCCTATAGTTATGTTCTTGTTAAACAAAACAAAACAAAACAAAACAAAAAAACATGGTTATTTCTTATATTGTATAAAATCTATGATATGGTCTTTTAATTTGTATGTTTTAGACTTAAGTAAAGTATTTATCACAGAGTTGTATACTAAGCCTACTCTGAAATATATGTACTGAATATTTTTGTACACTGCCCACTGAAAACCAGGAGATTCCTGAGGGGAGTTGAGAATGGAGTTGATGGGGTCCACCCTAACAGCCACCTATGCCCGTCCCAAAACCAGTCACTTCCTTCCTGCCATCTCCACCATGGCATCGAGCTACCGCAACACCCAGCCAGCCTTGGCCATGAATCCCAGTGCCAACCAGTGGAGGACCAACAGCTACTACAACAGCAGCAACGCTATACCATCCCTGTCCTCCATACAGAGAGAGAACCTAGACCTGGTTCGAGCCAAGACCATGTTCTACCCATCCAACAGGACGGCCCTGACCACCCGCTACACCCCTGGTGACTGGTACAAGTCCAACCAGAGCAACTACAGGGAGTCTGAGTCGTCCCGGAACAGCGCAGAGAGGCTGAGAAGAGACACCATCAGGCTGATGCAGGACAAGGAGCAGCTGACCAGAAGAAGTCAGGAAACCACCAGCAAAAACCTCGGAGAGCGTCTCAATGACATTGTCTTCTGGAGGTCCGAGCTGAGTCATGAGATTGACAACATGGTGACAGAGATAGCAGCCCTCACTGAGGTCAAGAGGAGGCTGGAGAGAGCCTTGGCAGAGACTGAGGGGCCACTACAGGTAAGGATGAGTATACCGTATATTATTTTTATTTTAACTTGTCCTCTGCTGTTTGTAATATCTAAGTAGTTTGCAAGAAAACATTTATTTGCAGCAAGACCACATAGCATGTTCAGTGTTTGCAGACTTGTACACCATGAACACCATGGTAGCTTTCCAGTCCAGCGTACTCAATTTCTCATTCATGCATATCGCGTCTCAGGACGCTGTCACACACTATGTGACACAGTTTTGTACAGGGGGTCTGGACTGGTTGTAGCAACAGTCTGTTGTCGGTTCTTCTCTGCACGTAAAAGCGGAACAGTGTGCTCTTTGACGCAGAGTCTTAATTAGATCATATTAATGCTCTGTTAAGTAACCTTGCACAGAAAGCCCCACTGGTCATTCGTGTAACCCTGACTGCTCGAGGGCAAAAGGATACAGTCTACTTGATCTGGCTGGAGATCTGATGACATGGATGAATCCCTAAGTTAAGATCGTGTGGCAGGAGGGACTTATACGAGTAACTGAAACAGGAGAATACCACTGATGCATTACATCAGCACATTCATGTATATGCACACACACAGGCAACCACACATATATGCAATCATACCGTTACCATTTCATTGAGAGGCTGACTAATTAGGACAATACTGGATATATGATTACTATGTCAACAGGTGTCTCAGGAGTGTCTCTACCACAGAGAGAAACGTATGTCCATTGACCTGGTACATGACGATGTGGAGAAAGACCTCATAAAGGTAATGTGGTGTAAGCATGGCATATAGTACCAATCTTAAAAGAAAGGAAAATAAATAAATACATACATAAATAAAAACTATCTCCTCTTTTGTGAAAAGGAAGTGGAGGTCATCAAGTCATGCCAGGAAAGGATGAGGCGGCATTTGGACAGAGCCATCGCTCAACTTGCGTGAGTCGTGTCTTCAAGTCACTGGATCTTTGAAAAATGAAATGATAAAATTGTACACAGTCCTAGACAATACATTGCCAAAAACATAATAAAGAAATGTATTTACATAACTTTTAATTTGGATAATAGTAGAGGCTACTTGTGAGTTTTAACAAAGCAACAATATTTTGCTATACAGTTAAAATACAGTTCTTCAAGCGCAGTGAAGCTGTAAAGAACTGTTGCACTTGTCACTCAGGCCTGTCCAAGGTATTTTTGTCATTCACTTCTGACTGTTGGGTGGGGTGTCTCAGGTCAAACCGAGCTGCCCAGCATGAGCTGGAGAGAGACATGAGTGACAAAGTGACAGCCCAGAGGATAGACGACAGGTGTCACCATCTGAGGAACACATCAGATGGGATCGGCTACTACAGAGGGATCGAACGACAAGACCCCTCGTAAGTCTGGGTTCATGTTATATTATTTAATCTTAACTCATCATAGTTGCAAACATTTCCTGATTTTTGCTCAAATCAATATGGAGTGCTGGATGGATGGTTTGCCATGTCAGGCCAAAT
This sequence comes from Myripristis jacobus, assembly GCA_900302555.1. NCBI lineage: Eukaryota > Metazoa > Chordata > Actinopteri > Holocentriformes > Holocentridae > Myripristis > Myripristis jacobus. The sequence continues at coordinate 19,531 of OMLB01063183.1, read as the reverse complement.
TTCTTCCACTCCACCCTCATTTTTAAGACCCATTTTAGCGGGGGCCAGGGGATCTTCAGGGTTAGATAAAAGGTCAGCTGTGGATGCCACAAAGAAGTAGCATTCATCATCTGAAAGCTGGGAACCTGAAGATTAATCTGAGATGAAGCTCAGAAATGTGTATCAGGTTTTTCTAGTCATAAATCTGCTATAAACATTGGGTTTTTGTGGGCATCTATTTCTAATTTTGAAGGTTTATAGTATATAGGCAGTTAGAACATTATAATACAAGGATATGATGGCCATTCCCATGCCAATTATGTCTCACAGGTCGTTGCAGCAATTTTTGACTTGATACCATTTTTTGCTAAATATGGGCATCTTTGACCACACCAGAGTTGATAAAAAATGGTCAAAAATCCCCTAAAAAGACCACATCAGGACAATGAGACTTCAAGGAACAAACAAAAAAAAATGTGATTTGATTTGGTATCAAAAATGTTTGTGGATGGCGAGCTCTTCTGTCTGGAAACTTCTCAGAAACTTCAACCCTTATTAAAGCCATACTTCCTCTGAATGCCCTAGGTCTCTAGTTTGTGGTTGTAAAGTTTCATGAGGTTGTGATTATCTTGGAGTTCACAGTAGGGCATTTTTTACAGTGATGTGAAATTTCAAAAAAAGGTCTCACTACAATGAAATGTCTACCATGGGGATTAATATCATCACACGTGGATACAGTTGGGCTCAGGTTGACACAGACTATAAAAAGTATCTGACAATGTTCGGCTCAAGTCTGAGACAGAGGGAGTATCAGCACCTGTAAATATATTTGTTCTTTCTCCCCTGTCAGGCTCTCTTTGCCTGACTCGTGGTCCAGGTTCACAGATGACAACATCCTGCACTCCCAGAGTGAACGGGCTGCCTCCCACAAGCTCAGGGATGAGATAGAGATCCTGCTCCACACCACGTCCAATGAGATGTGGAACCAGTTCAACAATGTCAATATAGCGTTCACCAACCGCATATCAGAAACTGCTGACGCTAAGAACAGCCTGCAGACACACCTGGCTAAGGTAATCATCGAGTTTGAGCCAGTTTCTATTTGGACACAAAGAAATTTTTTTTGTTGTTGTTGGAAATTCATGCAATAAGGTTATACTTCTCGATTATATCTTGACCTAAACTGCGATGAGATAAGTTAAGCTCTGTTGCTGGTTGTTGGACCGGTATATTTGTTTAACTTTATGTCTGTTTCATATTTTACTCTTGTCTTCTTCAGTTATATTGTTTCATTCTGTAGAGGGAGGCGTAAAAACAGTTGGCATTATAAAAGAGAACAGTGGTTTTAGGGAAGCCATCACATGGTTTTCCTCTTTGTTGAAGAGGGAGAGAAAAACCCATTGACTCTCTTTTACCAGTGGGTAACTAAATTTGCCATTTAATAGGAAGAGACATGTACAAGGAGGCCATGTGAGCGTTTGGAACAGTTCCACGCTTCTTTCTTAGCTGCACAGCATAACATCGCTATATTCAGCACCAGATGCCATAATTGTGTATAGATTGTGGCATGCAGCCTCACCAAAGCGTACTACAACACAGTCCTGTCAAAAGAAAGGTTCTGTGATAGATGCCTCTTTCATTGCTTGTACCATCTTCTGCACTGCTATCTGCCATCAGAGTGTACACTGGAACTCATTGTTCTGGGGTTAATTGCTAGGGTTACAGTCTGAATCCACATCAGCTGTTGGATGGGGTTATCCACTGACAGCAGCTGTGATATGAGGCACACAGTCTTTAATAAACCTCAGACACTGTGGAGTTCTAAGGAGTAGTGATTTACCGGAATTAAATTACATAAAATGGGTTGGGATAGAGCAGGCCACTGTGGTGCACTATGTTCATCTGAATCAGTGCTGGGAGTGCACGGCTTTGTACTTGCTTCTCTTGCATCCATTGAGTAAAAAAGCAAAACCAAATTTGTAATCCCAAATTATTTCCCTCACAATGGTCCAACAATTCTCCCATGAGTCAATCTGCATTACAGCTTACCTTTTTGCAATCTTCAGATGATATTTATGGGAGCAATTTAAAGGTTGTGAATGCTGACATGTAGTCATTTTGGCAATTTCAACACCCAATTCACCACCTTCTGCATCAGATGACCTGTCACCGACCTGCAGTTTTAAATGAAAAAAATATTATTTTGATGGATCAGTACTCAGCAGAATAAAGTTAGCTTGTCACGTTATTACTTTTGGGCTATTTTACTGTCCCCTTCATCTCATCTCCAAGACCCTACAGGAGATCTTTCAGACAGAGATGCTGATTGATTCTTTAAAGAAGGCCCTGAGGGACAAGGAGTGCCCACTGAAAGTGGCTCAAACAAGGCTGGAGGAGAGGACCCGAAGGCCCAATGTGGAGCTCTGCCGGGACAACCCTTACCACAGGTAGCTCTGCAATTAGTGCTGTTTCACCAGTGGACAATTTGTGCAAATTTCACAAGGTATATGGCATGTAAATATATGGTTTTTATAGGCATTTTCCCTAAAATTAATCACACTTATTAGGAGTACTGAAAGTTAGAGTTGAGTACAAGAAATAGACATTCTCATTAGAAATGTGTCACAAAAACCTAACCCTAACCCTAACCCTAACCCGAGTATGTTACAGTTAATGTAGATTAGCCAAATTTTCCATTGCTTTGGAAGTTGAGGGAATTGTCATAGTTGACCCCTTGTTGCCCTTAAAAATCTGACAGTAATCTATTTGTCTTTCCCCTTCTCTGGCCAGACTTGTGAGTGAGGTGAGGGAGATCGAGGACACCATACAGAAGCTTCAGGAGAGGCTGATGGAGGCTGAGAGCACCCTGCAGAATCTGGTGAAGACCAAGGTGAACCTGGAGCACGACCTGTCCATCAAGGCCAACTCGCTCTTCCTGGACAAAGAGAAGTGCATGAGCACTCGCAAGAGCTTTCCCAGCACGCCACGTCTGGTGGGCTACACCTGAAGCACCGCCATTAACCAAACCTGGGGAGGATGACGATGACTAACTATGAATGGTTTTGTTGTTTACCTAGTGTTTTAGAGGGGCAAGTGGGTAGTTTGAATGAAAGCAAAGTGAATTTACAGCCACTGATGTCAAAAGTGACCTCATGATCAACAATGTATGACTTATAAGTACTGTATCATACTCACTCACCTATGTCCAACATTATGTATGAAAGAAATACAACTTAAATAACTGGTCAGATGGTTTGACGATTATGCATAACAACAAAAGCAGAGGCAATAATCAACTCAAATTAAAACAGGAGTATTTTGTCTTCCAATTATGGATATTTTGCTGCATAGTACTAACTGTTACCTCTAAAAAAAGATGCTGAAAGTACTGTATAACATTAAAAATGCTCATACAATAAGAGATTCATAGCTGATATTTGATGTACATACACCTTTCACAAGGGGGGGGGTCTGTCTTACCACTGATGCAACATTACAGTCTATTCCCACCAGCAGCTATAAACTGTTGATCTACAATGCAACGCTCATTTCTAACACCATGTAGAGCAGTGTTGTCCCTGCTGGAGCTGTGCAGGCCAACCATCTGGGCCAGGGCTCTGTGTTTACTCTGCACTACATGGGCGACAGGCGACGGGCTGCAGGCCAGTGGAGCACAAACAGCGGTCCTGGTAGCAGATGTGACAGTAATCTCCAAACAAACAGCCTGGATTAGCTCATACAGCGTGGCCAGAGAGGAAGACAAATACACATGTCTTTGAAAGCTCGCTCAGATCTGTCAACGTAAACTGACCTGAATGCCACCTTTGGTGAGCACTGACATGTAAGTGACTGTGCCGAGGAGCCAAGGATTAAGATTTATCCTATGAATTTTCAGGCTAAACAATGTACAGATTTTATATTTTGTCATTTCTACTTTAATGACTTTTCATAACACGTGTAGGACTTTATTGCCTTCATCATTAGCATCTTTCACAATTGGTGTGACACATTATTCATCTTCTCACCAAAAAGAGGGACTGTGCAAATAGCTTCTCAGTTACATGTAGAACCCCACACCAATCAGTTTTCATCACCCTCTTTCTTTCCCTCTTCTTCTCTACTTTCCTTTTTTCCCTGAAGTCCTCATACTGCCAGTATAGGGAGGCTGATGGCATGTATACATGCTGGCTTAAGTTCACACGGTAAAAGGGCTTGGAGAATACTCATTTCACGTCATTTCATTTCATTTCATTCAACACCTTTTCAGCCATCAACTCAGTATGCACACTTACCAAACCATACACTCCTTAACAAAGCCCTTCCACTGCTTCTCCTGCTGTAGCCTATTGTATAACCTTTGACTTAAATGAGGAATGTCAACTTTGCTCAGTCAATAACACTGTTTCAGTTTAACTTTGTCTGTGTAGTCGCCTACATAAAATCATTAAATCGATCGCCACTATCACATCTGAAGGAAGATCACATAGATTTGTAATCGCTGAGGAATTTTAATCTTTAGTATGAACATGCCAAACATGCCGGGGTTCCTTTGTAGATTTGGAACAGTTTACCTGTTAGGTTTACCTGAGTTTCCCTCTCTTCTGCTCCTATGTTTCATACCCAGCTGAATTTAACATAATGTAATATAATAATTGTTTTTAAAAGCACTGATACCAATGCCTGGGCTTAGGTCCAGTTGGAAGGGGCCTCAAAATAGACTGAAATGTCACTCATGAGTTTCCTCAGACATATTGAGGTTGCAGTTGAAGTGCTGTCATAATGAAAGATCTGAGTACCAAGCCGTACTCTAGGCCGTGAGATTAACCCTAACTCTATTAAGAAAGCCCGTTCATGACTTTGCCTAAATTCTTCCATTGGATGCAGAGCTGTAAGGCATGCCGGCGTCATAATGCAAATAAAGGATCGTTTTATTGCTCAGATTCCTTACAGGAGGGTGGGAGTGACTATAAAGATAAATCACTTATTGCTCAAATTCTTGCTCCTGTTTGTGTGTGTGGGCAGGTGTGGGTGTGTGGGAGGGTGTGTGTGTGTGTGTGTGTGAAACTTGCACTTTGATTTAGGTGTAATGTTTTACAACTGTATGTTAGGCACTGACACACACTGTCTCACTCACACAAAGTTGTAATGCGTTCTCTGCTGCGCAAACACCATTGTGTTTGACTGCAGCCTTCAGGAACAAATACACAGGAGGAGGGTCTGCTCTGTGTGTGTGTGTGTGTGTGTGTGTGTGTGTGGGTGTGTGTGTGTGTGTTGTGCATGTGTGGGTGTGTGGGTGGGTGTGAGTGTATTGTATGCACTTGTAAATGCTACATAGTGAGTACCAGAACGCATTTTTATCCAACAGGTTGGGGACATTTCTGGGAGGTGAGGACATTTTCCTCACAGCTACAAAGGCAAATTCTGACTGGTTATGG
>OMLB01063183.1:0-14097 GCA_900302555.1 Myripristis jacobus | reverse complement strand
AGGATCGTTTTATTGCTTAGATTCCTTACAAGAGGGTGGGAGTGACTATAAAGATAAATCACTTATTGCTCAAATTCTTGCTCCTGTTTGTTTGTGTGGGCAGGTGTGGGTGTGTGGGAGGGTGTGTGTGTGTGTGTGTGTGTGTGTGTGTGTGTGTGTTGTGCATGTGTGGGTGTGTGGGTGGGTGTGAGTGTATTGTATGCACTTGTAAATGCTACATAGTGAGTACCAGAACGCATTTTTATCCAACAGGTTGGGGACATTTCTGGGAGGTGAGGACATTTTCCTCACAGCTACAAAGGCAAATTCTGACTGGTTATGGTTAAAGTTAGGTTTAAATTGAGGTTAGGGTAAGGTTTTGGTTTTAGGCATGTGCTGGTTATGGTTAGAATTAGGGAAAGGCTGTTGAAGGCTGTAAAAAAACGAATGAAAGTCAATATAAAGTCCTAGCAAAGATAGAAGCACAAAAATGTGTGTGTATGTGTGGCCCTTCGCAGCCTCAGTTCTGTGCCCAGGCACATTCCTGGACCCTAACATTGCACAGACAGGCCCCCTGTTGTCTACCCTACCACAAGACTCCCTGCTCTCATCGCTCCATTATTAGACATACTGACAGGTAGCACAGAGCTGAGGCTTTCCTCCCTCTCATCTGTCCCCCCCCTTCGCTTTCTCTTTCACTCTCCTGCTGCTCTTCTTCTGTAAAAAAAAAATACATGTTTGTAGGTGCCCATTAAAGAAAAGTGGATTATATTACTCCTTCTCTTTCCCTGCGTTTCTCCCTCCCTCCCTTTCCCATGTGCTTGATTTGAGGTTCTGGCTCCCTTTCTGGATGGGACACAAATAAGCCCTCCTCCTCGACCTCCTCTCCCACCCCCGTGTATGGGGAATGTACTCTGGAATTCTCCCTGCAGTCCAAACATATTGGCAGTTTATTTTTATCGCCAGCTCTTGTTATAGATGCCCTATGCCCCATGTTTTTTTATGTTTCTTACATACCGTCATACCACACTAAAGAGCTGATTGCAGGTCACTTGAGACCAGTGTCAGTCACTCAGTCAGTGTCTACACTGGTGGGTGCACATGAGTTGTACAAAATTCAATTTCATTTTCACTAAGTACTGAGTAGTAAATATGGAATTTCCCCTCAAGAATAAAGGAGTAAAAGTCACGAGAGACTCATTGTTGTGCTAACAGTTTCCCTGCTAAACAACAAATCGGTTGATTCGACCCACTGTTTGCACACACGGCTCATCACGCCAAGAGTTATTCTCTTTGGGTTCTCCGTGTGTAACCGAGTGTCATGTGCAAATGACATACACATGCTTCTGTCTTAGTTGCTTGATTGCGCTGTTTAGTTAGTTATGAAAAAGAAAAAAAACAAACAAAAATAAATGTTCCAACATGCCTGTGTCCAATCCAATCAATCAAATAATTAAAACTGTTTAATTATTATAACTATTTTTATTATTACATATATAAAACTCTTAGGCGTGGTTAGTAATTCAGAGGCCAGTTTGTTTTGTAATTAATGTGAACACTTTAAATTATGCACTATTGACTTAAAACACCACAACTCACTTTGAGCCCTTATACAAAAATCTCAACCAGCAATTTTAACATTTTTGATTACTGAGTTATTATTGAATAAAGGCTGCCCCTTGCTTATTTATTATGTTCATGATGAATAAGAGTTATCAAATTAAGTGAGTAGTTTCAAACATGTTGTCTCCACTATGAATTTCTCTGTTCAATAATCTAAGAAGGCCACATGCCTAAAAAAAAATAACTCAGAAATCTCAGTGCTGCCACATCATTAGCATTTATAGTTGATTGTGGAATGCAGGAATTTAAATGAGCTACTTTGTACTGTCGCATGAGGGATTTGAATTGATAACAGGGAGAAAATCAGTGTGGACAACAGTGATATGTGAAGAACAAATTAATCATGAAAAAGGTTGGCGAGGCATGAGTGTTGGCAAAACTGCCTACTCAAATTAAAACTCTCAGTGAATGATGACTTTTATCAGCCTCACTAGTTTGAATCTGTCGGTCTATAATAAAGACCGTCTCCAATCCACTTAAACAGCTGGACTGCTCCATCTGAAGTGAACACCAAACATCCATGGGAACCAGCTCTTCCTGCGGCTTTTGGCTCTGTGCCCAACTCTGTTTTCTCAAGAGACCGATGGCTACTCCTTTGTTGGACTGTCACCGTCAGTTCGGATAACATACAAAAATAACCAGCCGCTCAACTTCAGCACGTTCTCTGAAAGTAATACAATGTGATCAATCGTGGAACCTCGGAAAAAGAGAGGTTTCCTTTCAGTGACAACAACAAAAAAAAAAAGAAACGAGTGGGCATCAGTTGAGAAATGACTGACTGCTGAGAGGAAGCTGGAGCCGGCCAGATAAGTACACTACGCTCCACGTGGTTTGTCGTTCCAACTGCCATGGTTTCTGTACAACACAACTGTGGTGGCCGTGGTTATGTGTGACTGTCTACTGATTCTTGCTCATACCAAGAATCCCAGGCTCCCCGAACTGTCATCCAATCAGCATTATCTTCATCCCGCGCTACCCGCAGCATTCTGCACATGAATGATTCACTGACCGTGGTGCCACGATGAGGCAGGGCGGTCTAACTGCTAACCGAAGATCAAAGATCGGCCATACACGTAGGGCAAAGATGGCTTAACTCATGGAGTCAGAAGTCTGAGGATCAGATGGCTGATTGAGTGGAATTCTGGAAGAATCCATAACATTGATCAGAGTGTCTCATTGTGCTTGTGCTCGATGTTGATAGAGGAGAGCAGGTCAGGTATGGAGGGAATCAGTCAAGATATGGCACTGCGGTCTTTCCCGGTGAATCATAGGGAGATGATGGCGATTGAGAATTATGCGCTTTATTCTATCCAGAAGCCATCTTGTTTATTTATATGCCTGTCACCAGGGAAACGGCAGGAAGTGGAGTTCTTATGAGAAATAAAGGGGTAGAAACTCAGTTCCTCACAACACTAAACACAATTAATAGATGGTGCATACTTTTTTTTGTGTGTACTGTTCCCATAGTGACCTCAGACTCTTGTGAAATGTTTCCCCTTTACAGACTGAATAATAAGATCATGTGTGTAGGAAGCATGATATTTGTGCTTTGAAAATTACCATAAGACATCTGGCTTGGATTCTTTGAGGCTGCTTTTAGAATGCTGAACACATTTTCAGAGTTTGATGAGGAGTTTCAGTTCAAAGTGAGATAGCAAATGAAAAAAAAAAAACAATCAAAATAACATTTGAGGATTGAAACGAGGATTATTATAATGTTGTTTTTTTTTTCAAATTGAGAATGCAATGTCTTAGAATGAAACCATTCAACTTTTCACCGGCTCTGTTTCATTACTATTCTCACAATAGAGCTTTTAGTTGAGTGTGAGTCACTGCTGAGGCTCCTATCACAGACAATCTGTTCAGTATTTCTGTCCATTTATAAGAACAGGGCATTGATGGACACCTCTTTGTTGTCATACCTCTATGTTCAGCCTGATTAAAATCTGATGACATGACAAGAGCTGGGAGAATCTTCAAACCTGTCGCTGCACAAACAAACAGACTGTATTTTCCTCTCATCGCTCTTTTCCCCCCATCTGTCTCTCTCGTTTGCTCGCCCTCTTTTTTCATTCCTGCCATGCCATCACCATCCCCCTCTCTAGCCGTGCTGTCTGCCTCTGAATGCCCAGCCTTCCCTCATACACAATTTGCAGACTCATGCCATGCCAGTGCTACTGTTTCCTATGAGCAGTACTGCAGTTATTGGCATCATGTGCTTCCTGTCTCGTGCTTCTGAACTGCCAACCCTTCTATAGTGCATTTCTGTGTGTGTGTGTGTGTGTGTGTGTGTGTGTGTGTTGTGTGCTTCTTTGCTTGTATGTGTCTGTCCACCTGCTTGCATGTGCCTGTGAGCTTGTTTGAATCAAGCCATCTGAGCCTGTAAACAGTGAGACAGACAGGCCAGAGGAGTCCATCACCAGCCACATCCAGGCGGTCAGGCAGGGAGTGGGGAGAGGGGCGGTCCGACTCAGAGGGGTCTGAAGTAGGAGGGGAGCTGGTGAACCGACTCTGTGGACCAACAGAGAACAGCACTTCACATGCTGATGACAACACACAAGGACCAAACCCACCTTTGACCGACAACCTGAAACACAAACAGAAGGCCAAACACCCCTGTGGTCGATCAGGGACGCAGACAGACCTGCACGGAGCATCAGCAGGACCCAGCGGCTCAAAGTCTATCCGAAAAAATATCCATTGTGTGAGTATAAGTCGTTTACCCAAGACAGCCTCCAGCTAATGGATTGTGGTTTGAGCTTGGGTAAGTGTAATGGCACATAATGCAATGTAGGGAATGAAAAAGGGTGCTGCTTTGGCAGTGTGTCATGTTGTGTTAAAATCAACAAGACTGTAATCTAATTGCGACAAGGACATTGTATTCAGAAAAGAAGTCCCATCTCTTGTGAAGCTTTAGTTTTATTTCCTAGACTTCCTTGTTTCACTGATTTTTTTCCCCCCCTAAGTTGAAAAAATAACCATCACCTTAGCTGATACTCACATCTGTTTTAACACTCTGTTCTGTGAGAGCGTGTGGATGGAGTTACTGTAGCTCATTCACCTCTGCTCCAGCTTCATACCTCCTGGCCTTGGTCCTATCTATGGCCTCGGTATGCACTCTCACTAAGTGTCTCACTAATGCAAGAGATAAATCACGACATCCTAACGATGAACCTGAAATGTGAGCCCTTGTTCCAGATGCAACGTTATACAGCATCTCGATCAGAATGTGTGGTGGGGCGGCACTCCCTGTAAAGTTTGGCTCTAAGCGCCAGGTTCACGAATAGAGAACACTTAACACTCCCATGTCCACTCAGCCCACCGATTGTTGACCTTTTACAAACATTGACATATAAGGGATGGGAGTGGGGAGCGCCTGTGCTGCTGCTCCTTAGATTTAACAAGAGATTTCCCCACATGTCAATATGTACAGAACCTTTGGTGTTGGCCGAAGGGTAAAAACCCCCCGTGTCATCCTACCCTCCTCCCTCTTACTTGATAAAATTGATTAGGCATCAAAGTTTTACTCGGTGAAATACAAACAATAGATCAATGAACGTTCATATCAGAAGTCAGTCAATGAGATACTTCTATCCAGCTGCAACCAACAAGGGCACCTTCTCTGATCATTAAGAGGCCACTAGACTCCGAGACACTTATCTCTCTGGCCTTGTCACTGTCTCCTTCATGTCTGTGCAGACTTGAGCGCAGTAAAAAGGCCCCTGCTTTCACGTGGGTGTGCAAACTGGTGGAGAGTCCGCTAGGAAGTGTGAGCAAAGTGACAGGGAATAGAGAGCAGATGCTGACAGGGGTTATCTGAGGCGGGCCGGCTCTTAAGCCACTCTAGCAGCCTGTTGCCAAGTGCGTGCCATACGCTGTGTGGTCTGTTTAGCAAGCATAGTGTTTTCTGTAAAAGGCCTGCAGTCAATTCAGCTGTCTTCTTTCAGAGGTGATGCAGTAAGTGTTTGATGAATAAAACAGTGACATCATATAAACCAACGGAGCCAATAAGCAAGCCATAAGTGGCACATTTCATCTTTAAAATGTGAGCCTATAACATGCACAACTGAAAAAAGATTCAGTTCTTGAGTGAATTCAACACTGATACTGGCTTGGATTAGGATTGTAGGCTTGAGTGCTGCACAAATGAACTTCCAGTGGAACTGAAGGAAGAGGTAATCAACCTGCACTTCAAAATGCTCTTAAAATTTATAGTTTTAACCTTTATCTACTCCCTAAACTGGCACTGAAATGTATTTTCTTGAATTCCAGTAACTGGTACACCCATGTTTACTGGACTGTTATCTCAGTGCATACTTGTAAATTCTGCATTTCAAGACGAGGTAGGGGCTGAGGTCCCTGTTGAGGTTGCAACGCCCTCTCGCTCCCACTGGAAATGAGTCATGTCAAACAGAGGAGAGCCCCAGATACTATCTCTCGCTGGGCATACCCATCCACACTTTCACACATGCTGTGAGTCACGAGGCAAACTACACGAGGAGGGAGAGGACCCACACAGCCCTACGACAATGTTTGTGTTGCTTATTACCCAGACAACGAAGGGTTGACTTTACAGGATGATATTCCATTTGGGAGAAAGCCCAAAATGCCTCACTCTACTGTACTTACTGTAACCATAAGAAGCAGTGAAATACTTTAAAGACTTGCTGGTGGTATATGGCTAAAGCACTAATCAGCAAAATAAAGTCAAATGATCAAAGACAGTCAAGTTAACTGCTGCACCCTGAAATGTGAAATATATTATAATTTAATGTGAGACCTAAACTTATGTTAAAAACCTGATAATAGATCTAGAAAATAGATTAAGACATAGATAGTGGTAGGTAGCTGAGCAAGCAACATCAGCATAAAATATTAAATTCTAAAGATAGTAAGCGCGTCCTGTGATGTGTGTGTCACGCAAAGGGGAAACTGTCAGAGAATAGATGAAATTCCTCGAAAGCAGATGTAGTTGTGTGTCCGTCGTTGCCATGAGAGCCAAACAATGATCAGTCAGGGTACTGCAAAACATACAGTGAGTAACCTCAAGCTACACTGCGCTATTACGCACGGCGCGCCTCTTGGATATATTGGGAATCCTGGCTGTGGACCAGAGAGGGGCCACTCCATGACGCAGCGACGCACGCAGGGCGTTGTTCTTCCATAATGAGACACTTTATAACAGCAGCGTCAGCCCTGACATCAATCTAGTCTGAGAAGGACTTAGGACTGAGGGACTACCGCTGTTGGACTCTTTTGGGAAAAGTTGCTTTTGCGTCTTTCAGATTTCAACCTTTTTTGTGGAAATACAAGCTCTCCTTTTGAGTAAGTGGACTTTTGTGGCAAACTTTGCCGCTTTCAACTTCGCTCAAAATCCTTTCTAAGGGATTATCCAAACGAAACGCGCTTTTCCTTGGGGATACGCCGCTCACATGCGCGCACCGAGTAGGAGTTCACTGTCATTCCAAATACTCTATGGTGCAGCTTATTTGATAGCTGAGAATTACATATCAAGCTAAAACACTTTTTGCTGCCGACTTCCAACTTCCATTCTGTTTAATCCTGTTGTTTCATTCTGGCGCTGAAATTATGCTGTAGATATCGGAAGTATTTGCACTTTTGAGCTCTAAATAAGAACCGTGACCATTTTGCAAGGAACGAAAACATAAGTTGAACGAAGGAGTGTCAGCTCCGATTTCGTACTACGAGTATATGGGAAAACAGGACGGAGATCAGCCCATAAATTTAAGCTTTATGTCAAATTTGCTGAGCAATGTTTATTGATTCATTTTTTCCCCCATATGAGCGAGTTTACACAAGTTGTATTATAAAAACGGAACGGTTAGATTTAACTGTACATTATTCATTTAAGCCTGGCTTGCGCACTGTATATAAACACGGACGGAGACAGAGTAGATCTAGATGAAGTTGTTTTGTTTTTTGTTTTTTTAATGCTGTGTATGCTGCAGCGACACACCCATATCCCCCTGATCTGATTCTCAAACACACACACACACACAAACACACACACACACAAACTGATAGACTGTCTTCTGCTATTGTCATTCTTGCCCAGCCCTTCTGCAAAGATGCTGCTCCTACTACTGGGAATCATCAGCCTGCACATCGCTGCTCTGGTTCTCTTGTTTGTGTCAACAATTGTCAGCGTGAGTAAAATTACTATTTTTTTTTAATGCCATTTAATATTCAATAACAGTACATTTCCCTACGAAAAATTACTTCAGCGGTCTAATAAGAAATTCTAGAGAGACAAAGAGTAATTATCACAGCATACCAACAGTGTTTAATATCTTTTAGGAATCTCATGGGAGATTTAAAAAGGTGATGATGTCACTATAAGCTCACTGTGAGAACCATACACACTTCAAAGTCCCAGTAGAAATATTAGGCCTATTGAAATACTAAGGTGGCTTTTTAAAATTAGGGTTCCTTCCATGCATTCATTCTGAATTATGATTTCCTAAAGATTTTACAGTCAGTTTTGGAGTCTTTTCCCACCCATTTGATTCTGTTCCTGACTTCTTGTATGTATGCTGACAACAGGTATGGACAACAAGTGAAACCACCACCTCAGACCTCTGGATAAACTGCACATTGACCAATGGAGGGTACCAGTGTGATCCTGCTTCAACCGGAGGTCAGATATACAGCTGCCTGATTTGCACAACCACATGTATAACTTGTAGTTTTTATAACACGATGACCTTGGATGTTAAAATCGAGCATTTCCCTTCAGTGATCTGCTGTAAAGTTGAATTATTTCTCACAGGAGTTTTGCTGATGATCAGTCAGGTTTTTAGGTTTGATTCATGGGTCCATTGAAAAGCTTTATGATGTTAAAGCTGATTTACTCCATCAACATTAAGTATAGAGGGGGGCTTTAACTTTGTACAGTGACTTGGGCTAAATCCTCCATTTACCATCCTGAGGTGGGTGTGTCACGGCTCCTCTGGGACTCTGGTGCCATCTAGGGCAGAAAATGTGGAACTACTGCCTGAAATGTGGAACTGTTGATAGGCTGCTGCTGTATAAATAGTCATGGTGTGATGTCCTTATTCAGACCCCATGTTTGGGAGTCCATAGTGAGAGGGGATGGAGATTTAGGGAGGTGTGGACCAGGGTGGGGCTGTGGAGAGTATTTAAAGTGTTAGATCTAGGCAGGACTGTGTGTGTGTGTGTGTGTGTGTGAGGCAGAGGGTGTTTGACAGCAGGGAGGCCTTGGACCACCCCATGCAGACATAACAGGCTGACAGTGGGTGACGCCCAAGTGTCAAATAATAAAATGCGGTGTTAGTTTGTGAGGATCATTAAGAAAATTTAAGACAGCAGCTGCAGTCTTAGTGACATATTTAGATCAAGGCAACCACCTCCATGTGTTTGGTTTACTTTTGTTTTGCCTTTTCTTGGCGTGCAGTAGAAATGGATGGAATTATTTTGGGCTATGAGGACTCCTTCTTGTTGAATTTCCAAAACATGGCATTAATGATTTGGAGAGGCCCCCGGCTTATATTAGATCCTTGTTGATGAGGTCTGTGTTTTGCTGCTAAATGTGCCGTTGGAGCGGTGCGGTAGCTCCTGGCTGCAGCTGGTGATGTCATGTGTCTAGAATGAGTGCTGCTCAGCCAATGTGTATTTTGTCAGGGCAACAGGGCCCGACGTGCTCTGCCAGGTGGTTTCATGGCACAGCCGGTTTGTTTGACTTACTTTCATTAACGCACTGACGCACACTGTTTGTTTAAGAAGGCGCATGTGCCTCGGCCTTTGCTTTGGTTCTAGGAGATGGAAGATAGTGGTCTGCTCTCACATGGGGGCCAAGCTCAAACATGTGTTAAGAGCAACTTCTGAAGCTGTGCTGAGCAATCAGACTACTGGGGGTGAGGGGAAATTCCTTCTGTTGCATGGACGGAGGTGAAGTGAGGGCATCATCGTCATCCTCTTTGGTTATTTTTAGGACAGTTTTGACACTTCTGTTTTTCCCTCGATGTTGCCTCGGGCACAGAAATGTTGCTTCAGTTTTAGTCATTACACTTTGATGACGCCCAGAAGAGGGATACTCATCTCACTGTTATCACATGTTAAGCTCGAGTTAAACATCATACCCCTCTTGTTTATGGGAAGAAAAAAAAAACATCAAGGAATTCACTTGCTCTAAAATTAGCCATTCAAGAACAGTGCCCTCTGTCCCTGCCACAAACACTTAGGCCCATAGGACATAAACATAGTGGAACAAACGGCTGTAGTAGCTTAAAAGTTTTGTTCAGTGTTACTGTGTTGGCTTGGATTCTCGGTGCAGTGGGTTGCTGGGCCTCAGCATAGAAAGACAGAAAGCCAGCATCAAGTCATCAACAATTCCTTTCCTGTTTGGAGCTGCGGTGGAAAGCATGAGTGGAAACAGTGAGCTTTTGTCCTGTAATAGTGTAGTGATAAATCATGCCATTCATTTAACCTCTTTAATATGAAGCTGTGCTTGCTTATCTGTGATATTTTGAGCCTTGAACCGCACTTCACGTGAGGAAATGCCCGATGTCACTGTTTCCTAGTGCCACACAGTCAAGGAAGGAAGACAAAATGTCTGTTTATCTGAAAACAGTGATATGCCGTCAGTATTTATAGGTGGACACTATTCATAGAACGTGGCTGGAACATTTCGCCCATTGCTCAGACCATTATTATGCAGTATTATGAAAACAGGATTGTTACAGTGGAATGTAATGACTTTTCCAATTTGATATTGCGCCGAGCCTATTTTGTGGACAGTGATGATGCGATTCTGCAGCAAATGGGATGGCCGAGCGTTTCAGGTTTCCTTGCACATCTCAATCTGCAAAAGTGAGCCCAGGACAACATTGTTAGTCTGGGTAACCTGACTCTGTACTGATGACCTAGTGCAATCAATCAACATGTTGTTTTCCCCAAATCTTTGACAGAGAGATTTCTGTCTTTGTATCTCCTTGAAAACAATAGGAAAACGTTGGCTGTGGATAGACAGCTCATGAATAAGAAATGGGACTGTGAAGTGATATTACTTTAGTCTGCAGGGTTACGATGTGGCTCGTCAAAGACAACACAAAGTAAGCTGTCTCATTACTTAGCCATCCTTAAGCTCATCAATATAGCCGCTAATAAATTATGCATCTTGGCTATACATGGTTTAAGTGGTAGCCCATTAAACCACAACATGTCTTTGATTTACATAATGCAATAGGATCAATAAGCTGCAGGTGCCTGAACATGTTGGAGGCAACTGGAGAGACACTCAAATGCTCTTGTTTACGTGCAGCTTGCATAAAGATGCAGCCATGACAAAGTCCCACTTTTTTCTACATTTGCTGCTCTGCTGCTGTAATGTTGTTGCCCCCCTAATACGATCTAATACGATCTGATACGAATGTTGAAGAGATAAACCATGAGAGGGGGGCTTCTATTATGGCTGCAACTGTACATGCTGTTGCCAGAAGATGTCCTCATCCTGCAGGGGTCAACACCTTCACTATCAATCCCTGTTACATAGAAACTGAACAAACTGGGCACTGAGAGGGCGCAGCAGCAGACACAGCTAAACATGAGAAGAAGAAAAAGAGAGAGAGGGAGTGAGAGAGCAAGAGAGAGAAGGAGAGAGAGAGAGAGAGAGAGAGAGAGAGATTGGGAAACCTGAGAGGCCAGGAAGGCTTGCATGGATAACCCTCAGACAAGAAATAGAACCTGCTTGGAAATCCTGGGATTCCTGGCAGGGTGCCGAGCACTGGAGGACGCACACACATATACACACATATACACACACGTAGACACATAGATCGCTTAGGTAAATAGTATTTGGTCTACCCTGTGAATATGGGTGGCTAATGGGTTAATGGCCTTTGGTAGCCAGACCTTGGAAAGCTAGCAGTTACAATCAATATTTCACATTTAGTCATAGCTCCTGTTGTGTGCGGAGCAGAGAGCTTTTAGGAACTAGATACCAAGGCAGCTTCATTATTATGGATCCATTATACATTCCGGGAAGAAAACAGCCGGGGGCAGGTCATTACCTTCTGTTTGAGAGGATGTGTGAGTTCAGTGGAGAAAATGCCAGTCACACCCATCGAGCTCCACTCCCATCATGGCCTTTGGGTGTTATAGAGATTATCTGACTTCTTTAAAAAAAAGGTCCTTAAATGTCAGTCTTGTATAGGATGCTTATGAAAATGTGGCACTATTCATGCTGTAGGCTGTTTAAACCATAATATAAACCATAATACAGCTTCTCACTATGTTTTTTTCTCTCTTGTCATTAAGTCAATATAATACAGTGTGACTCTACAAATGATAATGACTATAGGTCGCTTATTAACAGAGCTTTCCCTCCTTCCCTGCAGTGTGGATTCAGGCGGTCCAGGCTCTCATGATCCTGTCCATCATCTTCAGCTTCCTGTCGCTCTTCCTCTTCTTCTGTCAGCTCTTCACGCTGCAGAAGGGCGGACGCTTCTTCCTCACTGGAACCTTCCAGATCCTTGCCAGTGAGTACATTATTCAAACATAACTGAGATCAAACGGACATAGCATGAGATTTTTTTGGGGGGTTGGTTAAACATCAGATGTCTAAGTTGGCGGTTTGTTGGATTTGGATGAACCGACATCTGCTCACGGTACACAATATTGCAACAGCACCTGAGCAAAATGAAAATGCTTTGTTAGCGCACACTCGTCCACACCCATATGCACACACACAGAAGCAAACAACATGAAACAGTTGCACTGTATCGCCTGGGGCAGAGTATCAGCTGCTGTATGAACTAGAAATACATGGTAATATATTAAATTAAATATAAGAAGCCAGCAGTACTTACAGGTTTCAGTGCATTACAATATATGCATGGGCCGTTTATTGCTATATACGTTACATTGTTACATCTAAAACATGTATTACGATAAAGTCACCAACTATAGTACTAGTTTTAATGAAATGCTCCTTTCATTCACTTCTTTTTTATGAGTTAACAAAATTCCTCTCGCTTTCACTCAGTGTGGATCACTATATTCTTCAGTATATGACAAGTGGCAACACCTTGCATTCGATTCAGTCTTTGCATATGAAACATAATTGATGTTAGTTAGTGCAGCGTAGTGGAAAATTAACTTTTGTAAGTATTTTTAAACAACTAAAAAGTAAACCAAAACACTAAATAATATATTGTACTGGGGAGCTAACCCAGAACAACCAGCTTCATGTGTAGGAAAATATATTTTCTTTGCATAGGGGAGAGAGCCTGCATCAGCAGTTTTATATTCCACTTGTCTATTGTGCTTCATGTCCTTTGGCCAGGAATAATCTGCATTGCCAGCCTATTGTGCCTTCTCTTGGCAGCCCTTTCCAACATCCCAGGTCTGCACTGTATACAGTTCAGTGGAAACCTGAGGGTGGGGAGCAGCACAATGCCTGGTGCACAGGTGCCCACTCGCACAGCTGGGAATGGTGCGGGGCAAAGTGCCAGCCACACAAGTTGAAATGTCAAAAAGGCTGGCAGTGCGGGGGCCTGAATAACAAACAGATCATGCCATGTCACACCAGGGAGGTGGGTGGAGCGGCCGCTTGGCACAGTGCCACGGCTTTAGATGAAAAGGAGAGGAATCTAGCGCAGGCTTGTTTAGGGTTCAGCGAGCATGACACACTGTGATGTAATGTGGAGGGACACCTCCTGGGAAACACTGACCCTGTTCACCTCCTCTGCCAGGCAGGGTTCAGTCCAGGACACGAGACAGAGGGCACAGTGCTGCAGGGGAAACATGATCTGAGAATTGAACAAGATGCATGCCAGTGTTTTATAATGCTCCCTGCGCTCTCTCGCCAGGCCTGTTTGTGATGAGCGGAGCTATCATCTACACGGTGATGAGTCCAGGGTGGATACAGAAGACAGACTCCTTCGGCTTCTCCTACATCCTGGCGTGGGTGGCCTTCCCCTTGGCGCTGATCAGCGGACTCATCTATGTCATCTTGAGGAAGCGAGAATGAGACCCTCCTCCATCCCAGAGTTCCCAGTAACCCCTGCCCAACCCGGCGACATCAGCCCTCCCCAAACATACAAGTTCTGATGCCTGAGTACGAATGGCCCACGGAGCCATCAGGCTATTACACCCAGATCACCGCGAGGGGGTAACACCACGAAAACAACCCGCAAAACGACACAAAAACAACCAATATTGTCTCAGTTTAAAGATGTATATAGTATCTATGGTTTAAAACCTATTTATAACACTTTTTACATATATGTACATAGTTTTTGTGTTGCTCTGTCGACAAAGATATTCATCTGAGCTTTGTTTTAGCTGATTAAGTGCCTCAGTGTTTGTTTGTAATGATGAAATAATTAGACGCTATTTTGTTGTGTTTTCTTTTCCTTTTTTTTTTTTGTTTTTTTGTTTTGGTAATTGCCAAAGAACTAGTAAAAGTAAAGTTTCTTGAAGTATTTTAACCAAAGTGCATGTATAAAAATAGAA
>OMLB01063182.1:10513-31737 GCA_900302555.1 Myripristis jacobus | reverse complement strand
GTCACATACGAGCACAACATAGGAAGACTCTAAACAGAGAGAGAGAGAGAGAGAGAGAGAGAGAGAGAGAGAGGCTTTTAAATCTCCCTGTTAGCTTTTACCTTTTCGTTGTGTGCACTGATGTGGAGCTGAGCTGCTCATCCAGCGCTGTGTCTGTGTCTGTCCGGCTCTTCCCAAAGGTGCTCAGGTGGATCAGAGAGCGGATGTGGGCTGTGGAGGTTTGGTGCTTCAGCAGAGCCTCGGCAGGCTGTGCAGGTCGCAGTCAGCCTCTCTCAGCCAGACGCTGCCGCGACCCGCCGAGAAAAGGAGACCCGGACAGCTCAACCTGCTAGCTTGACTACATCCACACAACCCGGCCTTTCTTTTTGTACCATTCCGTTTGAAAAGTCCTCACAATGTTTGTCCCTTCCTTTGGATTAAATCCTTGAGGTCAGGTGTTGGTTTCCCAGTTAATATTACGTTTTTGTTCCTCAAATATCAAGTTAGAAAGTCTTTTCATTGGGAATCTCCACCTTCGCTGCTAGCCAAAAGCACTGTGCGCCGGTGACGACAGCATCACGTGACCTTGTGGGGGGTTCAGGGCCTGTCGGGATTCCCGACATTCTTCATGAAGTTCAATTTTGTTTGGCAGTATTTTGTTTTTGTTTTTTACTCACGTTTACAGATTCATACAGGCAACACAACACACAGCAATGAAACAGTTTGATTGGTTGAGGTACAGCACACTGTACGTATTTGAATTGTGTGACGTCCTCTTTGATTGGATTAAAAATGTAAATGTTCTTCTTCTTCTCTTGTTTTATGTTTATGTACTATGGAGCCGCGGAGGGGCCACAGAGAGAAAACACACACACACACACACACACACACACACACACACACACACACACACACACACACACACACACACACACACACCATGCTACGTTTTACTACATTGTGCGCTAGAAAGGTTTGAGTGCGAACCAGATATAATTGCAATATAGGGGCGTTTGCAGTGACTGGAGCAGTTTTTACTGTAAGTGTTGCAGTATAGGAACCTCTGCTTGTGCTTAAAAATAATGTGGGAGGAGGGTACTACTAACAATTATAATAATAAAATCATTATCATCATGGAAAACACTGATGGCAAATTAATATTTAAATTACAAATTACATATAAAAAAATACAGTGTATAAAAAATGCTTGCTGACCCCAGGCTTTATATACAAAAACTTTATTGAAGTTGTGGCATTAAAAAAAAGTTTTGTACATTTTCAAACAAATCTTTACATCACTTCTAAGCGCCACAGCCGCATTTCATAAGGGAGGAGAGACAAACTTAAGCCAAATGATGCTGGAAAATGGCAAAATATTTGTGCATTTATATCTCATGGAGACAGCTTGAATATGCCAGTTCTGTCACGCGACATGTCAAGTGGTCTTTTTGGTGTACCAATAGTGTAATAAGCATCACTTATACAATCAAGCTTGACATCAATGATGATTTCTAAGAACTATTTCTGAAACAAACCCACCATTATGCCAAAAAATTCTCAGTGCAGCACAGAATAAAATGACCCAATAATAAATGTAAATATATTCATGTATTATGACAAATGAATCCCTGTGTTTTGTTGTTGTTCGAAAATTACAATATAAATATCACTGCATCAGCTGCGATTTGCAAACATACAAAATGAACATCAGAAGACAAACCTTAAACATTTTTGTCTGTCTTCAAGTATTGTACAGCTTCTTAAACCACAGGGCACCATTAAAATTATTTTCTTATATCAGGTGGAAATAGTTTTGGAATGAAAAACTGATAAAAAAAAAAAAGCACCAAATTATGACACTAACAGGTAAAGAACTCAATTCATTCTTGTTGTAACAGTATACACTTAGCACATTGTTTTCAAAGCAACAATTACTCTATAAAAAAAAAAAAAGACTAAGCTGAGCAAACAAAACACTTGTGCAATAGTAGGCCATGTTAAGACCAAGCAGGGTCACCACAAACCAAAGTGCAAGTGAGCAGAGATTAAGGCATGCAGAGTCTTGTATAGTTTCTGTGTGCTTGACCATTTGCTGCATTCATGGCATATTGCTTTCTTCCTCTGGAATCCCTGATAACACACGTCTTCCCATTATTATCCTGTTTGTTGATACTTGATGCTACATTTTATTTGTCTTAAAATATTTCTGTGGCAACTGAATCATTGTTACATCATGGGGTTCGCAAAAACAAGTTTAATTATGAGTCTTGTATATCAATATGATATTTTTATAGTTTGAATATATTCTTGGCCATCCACGTTTGCCAGTTCTTCTGATACTAGTGGCATTGCTATAGGCATACTGTAACAGCAAACAATTATTATATAACCACAGTAATGACTCATGAATTTGCTCCTTCATTCCTAACCAGTGATGCACACAAAGTGCAGGAAATTCTGGTACTGAATGAACTCCATGGAAGTCAGGATGTGTCATGAGAACCTGTCATTCAGCGGAGGATTTTTACGAGTGATGAACTGCAATTCTCCTCGAGTCGTAAACCACCCCCGTTGAGCAGCACTCCCTCAACCTGTCTGGTTTGCTCAATTCTAATACTTCAACGCTTTACATGTATATCAGATGGCAAATGGCTTTCCAGATACGGATGTCATCACCATGGAATGCAGTTATGGTTTGTGAATATTCGTTGTTGTTCTGATGTTGACAAAGTTCAAGTGATATTAAGTGATCAAACTTGGCCTTTATTGTCATGCCACTGTGGACTACGGTGGCACAAGAAGTGTACAGTGTCAAACGGAAGGAATTATCTTCCTTTCAAAGCACTGAAAAATGGAATGTTGTGGACTTTGCATCTACAAACAACATTAGACAAAGAAAAAGAAAAAAGGCCAACTGAGGGATAACACATTTAAGCTGCATAAATGATGCACTTAAATGTCTAGTAGATGCCTAGTAGTAATAATAATGGGAACTCAGGACAAAAAACAAAACTCAGAGAAAAATTATATGTATGCTACACACATGCTCAAATCATACACCGATCTCTGCTCACTAGCACTGCAACGAAACACTCCGCATTATTCTGAAACACCATACAGTATGAAACTCAACAGTGTATCCATGCAAGCACATGAAGCTTTAATCCTTGTCAATATGTTGCAACATGCCCTCTACCAATAAACTGAGATGTACAGTTTTATTGAAGTTCTCATCAAAGTAAATGAGAGATTGCCCCCAGAAGTTTGAACAGCATAAAATATGCCAACATTCACCCTTTTTGACTGAAAGACAGACCTGAACAAAGTATCTTCCCTGTTATTTGGCTTTGCCCAGGCATTTTGCTATTATCTGTTATTGTGCAAAGTCCTCATCCAGTGATGTTCTCAGTGGTGATCACTCTTTTCTCCTGCACCAACACTTTAGGGTGGCCAGGGGCTGTGCTCACTGTGGTTGAAGATCTGTTCATACCTGCCAGGCTGCCATACTGAGAGGTGCCAGAAGCGCCGCCTTTGGTGTAGAGGACACTTTGGGATCCAGAGAGACCACTAATTTCTGAGAGAAGTCCTGCGCCCTGGACCAGCTGCCCTCCGCTGGCTTTCGGCCCCTCGACCACCAGCACACTCTGAGACCCTGAAAGACCTCCTCGCTGCAGAGTGCCTCCCTGCACGAGGCGGGCCTGGCTACCCTGCAGCACCTGTGTGGATCCCACCGGGACTTTGCCCTCCACCACCATCATGGCCTGGGAGCCAGACAGGTTGCCAGTGTGGATCAGGTTGGTGCCAACCCCCTCCACATGTACTCCCTGGCCCACAGCCCCACCTCTCTCCACAAGCACCATGCTCTGGCCATGAACTGGTGTGCCGGACATCGCTGTCTGCCCCTGCAACACCATGCCTGGGGCAGCCGCCATCTGGGCGCCGTTAACCATGATCATGCCCTGCAGGTTGGTGGCCGGAGTCTCAGCCAGCAGCATCGTGTTCTGAAGCTGTGGCTGAACAATGTAGTTTACAGGCTGCAGGACGGGGGTGGTGGTGTAGTAGACAGGCTGCTGCTGCAGCAGAACCGTCTGGCCTTGGTTTGTCATCCCTTCCCTCATTTTGATTGCTCCTTCTTTCACTTCCTTCACTGTGGTCACGTTTTCCCTCACCATGTGAGCACGCTCTGAAGACTCCTTCAGCACGGTCCGCTCGGGTGGTGGGAGAGTGACTTTGGGCTGCGGTGGTGGTTGTGGAGGCTGCTGTTGGGCAGACATCACACTTGATACTGAGGTCACAGTGTTGATGGTGGGCATGGGTGGCAGGTTGATCTCTTTCTTCCGCTCAATTTGGATTTCCTTGCCACTGCACACTTCAGCCAGGGTCTTGAACTTTGGTCCCAGGTCATCGAGGAACTGGAGGTCGTTGTCCGTCTCCAGAAGGCTGCAGCAGCCAACTGAGCCAGCACAGGAGCCCTGGCCCTCATAGTCGCACACCAACAGACTGTCCTTCGTCGCTTGGTTGTCCGCTGCACAGCTTGCCTTCTGCAGAGACAACCAAAGGAAACCACACAAATGTTAGATCACCAACCTCAAACATTAACAAGGAAAGTGCTTTGTTCTTTGAGTGGACAAAGTCCGTTTCTTTTGCTTTTTGATCTGTATTCTGATATAGTAATTCTGTCATTAGCATTATTTAAGAAAATCAGTACATTCTATTGAGCCTGTCCAGCTGTGTCTAGTTTTTCCAATTTTATGTATTTAACATTCAAAGACAAATGCAGCTTTTAAAAGATGTTCATTTGCACACTTCCTTCACTCTTCACATCGCAGGACAAGGCTTTACTTTTCATCCTATTTGTAAGGAAAAAAATGTGACTTGAATTTAGGAGTAGAAATTCCCAGGGGTGGAGCATGATTCCTCACCTGAGAGTAGTATTCTTCCAAGAAGTGGTGTGGTAGAGCAATGCCATCATACACTCCTCCTGCCTCTCTGCGCTCAAACTCCGAGTAGAAGCCGCTGCCCTGCCCCCCCTGGCCCATCATCCCTGCCTGGACCATCATCCCCCATGCTCCTTCCTTGTTGCCACCTGTGAAACCATGTTGGTTGAATGCCCCTTCCATGGAAGATATCTGGAAACCCCCGGCACCAACTGGAACTGCCATTGTGCCGCCGTTGTTAGCCACCATGCCCACTTTGACCATCTCACCATCCACCTGTGCTGGCATGTTTAGTAGTGGCACCTCCTGTCATAGACCAGGGGTCAAAATATTAGAACAGGTGACCTTACACACAGAAGCATTCATTTTCAGCTGATATATTGTGATATGACTTATGTTAAGGTAATCTTGGAGGTCCTTAGTTTGTAACATGCCACTTAGTCACCTCAAATGAAAACCCTTCAAACCAACATTTGCTTTTTGGCCACCAGCATCTGGTCGCTCAACAATCACAGTGTTGCTCTAACGACATGATTTTGTAGAAGTTATTGTTAGTTGTTTCAAGCAGGTGCATTTGTTTTGCTATGTTTGCTATGCTATCCTGCTGACTAGTAAGATAGCTAAAAAGCCATGTGCTTATCATTTTGTCAGGTTATTAACTGAGCTGACTTTAGAACATTGAGACACAGACTAAAGAGAGGCTAAAGGGCCTCCATGAAGGTGTCTGACGGTACATGAAATACATTTATCCTACCGTGTTCTCACCCTGGCCCTCGGTGTGGTAGGCAATGAGATGTGATTTGGCATCAAAGGGCATCTCAGTAAAGCCGCCTGCCAGCCCACCAGCCCCACCACAATTACAGAAGAACAGCAGCAGAGGAATGACTGTGCACACAAAAACAAAACGTTTCAGTACAACTTGCACCCACTGGTGTGTCTTATTATTTATGTGTTTATGGTTTATTTGATCGGGACACTGTACAAGGACAGACTGAAAACAGCTATCCAATGCATTACAGAGATTTTGGCATTACTGATGCATTTTACTCATAGCCCAACTTCACGTCACAAAACAGACATGAGCTAGAAAGATGCAGAACCACACATAAAAGCACAAAGATACACATATACATACAATCGATAGCTCCACAACAATTAATGGGGGAGATGTTAAGTACCACAGCGGCAGAGGGGACTGAAGGGATGTGTGAGGTGCTGTGTGTGTGATGGCGATGTTGTTGAGGTCTGAGCGGCTGGAGGTGGGAGGACCAGTGGTTTTTGGGGCGTGTTACTGTTGACAGTGGTTAAGATGGTGAAGCAGCAGGTGGGGGCAGTTGAGTATTATGGGCTGAAAGGTGCCTTTGTGGGAGAGTTTTCACTGGAAGCCTTCATCGATGTCTGTGGTGTGCTTGTCAAAACTAAGTTTATTTATCCATGGGGAGTCTGAGGTACGTGTTAATGATGTGTGTGTGGGGTTGTGGTCTGTGTGATGTGGTCTGGGGTGTAGAGGGTGTAAAGGAAAGGGTAAATGTAATTAAATTAAGGGTAAGTGGCTTGTTCCTACATTTCAGTCGGATTGTCATTCACAGTTTACCACAAAATCACAGATGCTCGAGTGTGTTTTCACTGGAATAATCTACCACCACGCCAACCGCCTGACACCAGCAACCAGGGTTTTCTAACTTGCTTACCGGGACCTGATCCAGCAGGCCCCAGTCTTTGGGCCTGCCAATTTCCAAACTGCCTTTCTAATCAAAAACATGGAAAAGATGAGAGTGTTGGACCAGCTACTTCAGGCACTCAATAACAACAATATTTTTGAGAAGTTTCAATCTGGTTTCCCCAAACTACATGGCATAGAAACTGCTCTTCTTTGCTTGACCTCAGTGCAGCTTTTGATACCATCGTCCGTCCTTACAGACAGACTAAAACAGTGGGTGGATCTGCCCTGGACTGGTTTTCGTCACATCTAGTCAACAGGAGATTTTTTTGTTTTCTGTTGGTGAATTTTCTTCACACACTGCTCAGACCAAACATGGAATACCACAAGGATCAACTTTTATTTTATTTTATTT
Source organism: Myripristis jacobus (assembly GCA_900302555.1). Lineage (NCBI taxonomy): Eukaryota > Metazoa > Chordata > Actinopteri > Holocentriformes > Holocentridae > Myripristis > Myripristis jacobus. The sequence continues at coordinate 24,746 of OMLB01063182.1, read as the reverse complement.
TGTTTACGCTGTACATGTTAGCCTTGGGACAGATAATTTATCACCACAACATCTCGTGGATGTTAAACAGCTACACCTGTCATTTAAACCCTCAGACACTAGCAAATCAGATATTTGATATAAACATCTGAATGTCTCAAAAGGTCTCAACATTGCCCCTGAACATCTCGTCTCACAACACATTCAACCACTCCTTGACCCCCTCACTCCCAACATAAAGTCAGCTCCAAAAAACTGGGTGTTACCCAGGACCATCACTTGAACCCGGAGCACCATGTACAAAATTAGTCTGGTTGTGTTTTTATCAACTGAGGAATATTTCCAAAATTAGATCAGTTCTGTCCTACAGCAACACACAGAAAATCATACATGCCCTTATATCCTCCCACCTCGATGACTGTAATGCCTTGTTAGCTTGCCTTTGGGTACAGAGCAGTTCCAATTAGTTAAATATCCAGCAGCCAGACTTTTGACCAAAACAAAGTGATTCTCACACATCACACCAATCCTGGCCTCACCGCACTGGCTTCCAGTTTCTTTCAGAATTCATTGTAAAGTGCTTTTAATCACATACAAGGCTCTGAATGATCTGGTATATCACTGAACTCATACACAGGCCCCTCAGGTCTGCCAGTCTGGCTCTTCTAACTCTTCCAGAGTCCAGGTTAAAAACAAAGTTCTGGCTCCTCGGCTGTGAGACAGCATTCCACTGACAGGCAGGTCAACCGACTCCGTGGCCACTGGTAGTTGCGCTAGTTGCATCATTTCCTTATTTACTCTGAGGGAGCAGGGTTTCTTGGACCCCGGTATGACGGAGGAAGTTTTCCATTGGGTGGCAGATCAGGCAGTTCAGTAGAATTCCCTGAAAAGCACCCTCTGTATGTGTGTGCATGTGTGTGTGTGTGTGTTCACATGTGTTTGGTTTGGGGCATGTGGGAGGTGGGGAGGTATGTGTGAGTGTGTGTGTGTATGTATTTGTGTGTTTGAAGCATGGTTTACTCAGTGGGTAGCTTTATGTGGTATAACTGCCCAGTAAGAAAAAGAAACTTGAAACTCTTCAGGTTTTTGCTGCCACCTGCTGGCCTGGCCAAAAATCACATCTAGAAAAATATTTTCAGATGCTCTCTTAAACAAAATACTGTGGAGAATTTTGTTGAAAAAATAATTTGTCAAAATCACATACATAGATTAGGTGGATAAGAAAAGATATAACACAAAGCTCTTGCTGACAGATCGACATCTGTGGTGTTAGGAAACTCTTTGAGCGTGATCTTTATATCTGGAAAGAAATGTGAGCTGTTTATTGCCTGTTTCGGGTCTAAGTGTTGAACAGGACTCAGTTTGCTGTTTTAGTCATGTGATCATGTGGGTCATCAACAGGATGAAGGTCACATCATACTCACATAGCAGCATCAGCAGGCCCAGGAAGATCAGTCCGACGGCTGAAGCTCCTATCTCTGCTCCCCGGGGGGAACCAAGAGCGCCTCGAGACCCGCAGACCTTCCCATCCACGCAGGTACAAACTTCCACCTTGATCCTCTGCAGGTCTGGACAGGCGAGTCCCTGCTGGTCCCTCACCTCCACTGCCACCTCATAGGAACCGGGCCACATGTCTTCCTGGGCCCTCAAGATGGCCGAGGTTTCTGCCGGCAACAACAGACACATGATTCTCAGCATGACTCTCATTCTCATATCCTGAACAGTAGAGTTACTCAGGTACTTGCCCTCAGTACAGTCTCACAACACTGGTACTTAATTTAATTTGTCTTTTGCAAGTGAGACTGTACTTTTTCCAGTACTACATTTATCTGATGGGAAGAGTTACTAGTTGCTTTGGAGAACAAGCTTTTCCATGTAAAACATCAAACCTGATGAACATTCATAGTGTAAACTATAACATCTAGACCAGGCATATTCAGCTCTGTATCATGAAGGGCCATAAATTAAGCCATAAATGTGGTTTCACTGATCAGCACACTTTTAATGAAAGAAGAGGGCATATTTAGTGCGAACAATTGCTGTAGTCCATCACTGAAACAAAAACTGCCATATGCTTTGCCCTCTTTGGCATACGGTAGAATACCTCTAGTAAGAGGCTCATATCACTTGTTCCAGTCTAGAGGAAAAACAGGAGGTTTACTATTACTTTATTTACTTTATTACTTGCAAAGTCAAAGCTGAATATAAGACGTCTCTATTGTTTATTCCAAAACTAAAAACAAGAGGTTCAGTTATTTGACATCAGAGAATTTAGCACAGACTTTCATAGACTTTGTTCTATGTAAAGTAGAAGTATTCTCCTCACCATTAAGATCCTGCACCTTCCATTTGCCCTTGGTCTCCTCTGGGATGATGGTGAAGGTGAAGGGAGCCCCGTTAGGGAATGCATCTTCATCCACAGCGGTCACAGTGACGGCGTCGACAGTGGTGCACATCGTCTGGACGTGACTGGTCAGTTTGGGGCACTGGTCATTGAAGTCCTCCACCTGGATGGCTACGGTGCCGGTGGCTGTTTTAGAGGGCATGTCTGCACACAGAGATACAGAAGGGAGGCCATGTCAGGCCGGTCATGACATTTTTTAGGACATTGTCCCACTGGTCAGCTTAGCGGTGAGACACCAACATCATCCGGAAGTCTCTGGTGCTCAGTGCTAACACTTCAGCAAACACTGTGCAGCAGGTTCCATGCTGTCATACCACATCTTAAATAATGAGCTAAGCCTCGTGTAGGACATCAGTTACATTTCCCTCCACATCACGTGAATACATGGCTGCTCATCAGAAATAGTTCCAAACATAAACTGTGGCAACATCTACGACCTGACTTGATGAAGTTTAACACTGAAAATTCATGAATCAGGTCATATAAATAAAACCATTAAGAACTGTTCATGGATGCTGCCGATGCTTGTGGCCCACTGTCACTTAAAATAGTGCAGCCTGTGCTACACAGAGCACAGAGCCTGGTATCACTGTATTCTTTAAGCTTTGCTGCCCTCTGCTGTTGACAGTGTGTACTCATCACTGGCATGAGAGTAATCTTCTCTGGAATTTGCCACAGTGGTAATTTGATTGTAGATAGCATTTTGTCAAAAATAATGATTGATGACAAACTAACTATAAGCCAAAATGTAAGGTGTCAAAATGATCAAATGTAGCAGCTTTAGGCTTATGATCAATGTTAATATGAAGCCCTGGTAATGAAGCAAAGTGTTTACCTTCTGATATGCACAGTACTTGAGCAAAATATGTCCCATTGACCAGCTGTGGAGACTCTCTGTCAGGCAGCTTGTTGAGTCTGATCTCAGCTGTCTCTGGGTCGATGGACAGCCAGTTGTCCGGATCTGAGCCCTTGACATACCTGCAGCAGAAAGAAACTGGGTCAACCTGGTAAATAAACCTACAGTGACTACATTCATCTGTTAAAGGATTATATACCTTTGTGCATGTGTGTGTGTGTGTGTGTGTGTGTGAGTCTATATGTTCTGTACGGAAGAGAAAGCGAGCTAGGTGAGCAGGTCAGACAACAAATTGACAAAAGCAAAGCATCTCTGTTTTAATTAGGGATAACTATAAAAATGTAACTGGGTCAGGTTTCAGATATGTCAGTTCCAGTCGGGATCAGTGTGTTTGAGTCTGAAAGGTGCAGCAATGCAGTCTCGGCCTTCAGTTTCATGCCCATTTTCAACTCTTGAGTGTGTCTGTGTTTATACATTCACTGACCTGACGTTCTCCGCTGGTTTCCCAGTATCTTCATCTATGGCCGGGTAATGAGCAATGACGTCTTTAATGTTGACAGTGTCACCTCCCTCTGGGATGGGAATGGCTTTGACCTTGGGGTCGAAACGCGGGCCCTCAGGCTGGTTCTTCACGTTGATTTTGATGGGATAGGTTTTGTACTTCCCTGTGGTGGTTGATGACCCTCCTGCACTAGTACTACCTGGTCTTCCAGGTACCCCAGGTACTCCAGGTACTCCAGGTACTCCAGGTACTCCTGGTATTCCGGGAGCTCCTCCAGCTCCACCTGCTCCAGCTCCAGCTCCTCCAGCTCCAGCTCCTCCGGCTCCAGCTCCTCCAGCTCCAGCTCCTCCAGCTCCACCACCTCCTCCACCCATATTTACATTGGTCATTGCACCATATGGTGAACCTTTGTTCTTTACAGCCAGCTGTAGATCAAGATCCTTCACATCCTCATAATTCACAGCCTGGAGAATGTAAACAGAGCATCAGTAAACAAGTGTAGAAGTTGCTCAGTGCTAGTTTCAAGCTCGCCACCCGGTCTCGCCTGTGAATCTTTAAGAATGAAACCCAAGTTTATCAGGTGTATCTGCAAAATTTCTTTTAATTCCCTACAGCCAGACCAAGCTGATGACAAGGTTACACAAACAGCAAAAATCAGGAAGATCCCAGGCAACCTGATTAGGTCTATAAATTATTACAGTGAATGTTGAAGTGGCTAGCATCCACACTACACACCCCTCACCCAACTGTCTCGCTCTGTCTGTCTGTCTCACTCTCTCTCTCGTCCACGTTAGTTTTCCCAAATTAAGTAAACTGTGGCTGTGTTCATTTACATGATTCAGAGTTTTGCAAAATTTTGCACCCCAGGCACTAAATTGTGGCATGCTTGATGAATCAACCCCAAAATCACTGGTATGGTCCTATTTAAACTAGAACAGGTCTGGCTGTGCTTTGGCAATGGTTAGCGTTGATGTTACAAATGTTTGCCAAACCAAGACAGAGAAATTCTCACAAATGCTCCCTGGTTTCTGTTCGTGCAGTACCTTGTCCAGCATCAGGATGCCCTCGTTGGTCTTCGGGTCTGTCTTGATGCTGAAGTAGCCGGCCTCGTTGCCGCTGATGATGTCGAACACAGCTTCCCAGTTTTCTGTGTGCTCCAAGTCGAAGTCCACCGCTTTGAGTCTCATCACCTCCACGCCCTTTGTGTTCTCCTCAATACTGCCCTCGTACTGCAGGGAAAACACAGGAAAATGATATTTACTGGTTTTTGTCATGGCCATAAAACTCATCAAGTGAGCGCTGGTCATTTGTTGGTGTCAAATCCAAGAACTAAACTGCCTGATAAGAACTGTTCTCTATAGAGCCTCTTCTGCTTGGAACACGCTCCCCATCAATATCAGACAGACTCAAAGTAGATCTTCCATTAAAAAGTTGCTAAAAGAAAAACTGATGAATGTCTTACAGATATTATTGTGGTTTCTCTGTCTCAGAATTTTTGATTTAATTTTGTTTTAATAATTTTTTTTGCATTTTGTTGTTGCATCATCAGAGTTATTTTACTTATTTACTGATATTTACATTTGACATTTTTTTGTTTTTTGTATTACTGATAAAGAGTAATTTTAGCTATTGCTTGTTTTTATTGTTGCTGTTTTTTGAGTTGGACCAAAAGGAAGATTAGCAACCACTTTCTGGAAGCTAATGGAGATCCAAATAAAGAATAAAAAATAAAGGATGTCATCAGCTGCTATGGAGTTCCTACTCAGTGTTAAACAAAAATCCCAACCGGGCAACAAAACTATGCAGTGCAAACACTTTCAACACTCTGAGGAAGGCACAGGCCGATGTGTGTATGTGTTTGAGGGTCTTAGTCCTTTCAGCTTACAGGCTTTGTAACTTTCAAACACACAAACACACTGAACTTTTTTTTTTTTTTTATGCCAAAACAACGTATTTGTGCTCCTATCTTTTCCCCTTTACTGTCCTGCTCTTATATTCCACATAGACACACACTAGCCGAACTGCTGTACATCCAAGATATTGTGGCTCCATTGTCTTAATGTCACGTGGTCTAAAGGTATTTTTAACTGACAATTTTCCTCAAAATATATCGGTAACAACTCCCGCACCAGATATTCTGTTATTTCTGTGTTACAGCAAGACAAACGTACCGCCTCTTCCTCCAGAGTGGGGAGGTGGTCGTTCACATCTCGGATGTGAATGGTGACAGTGGCTGTTGCAGTGTTTCCCCCCAGGGCGCCGTCCAGGTCCTGACCTAACACTGTCAGAATGTATTTGTCTTGTGTCTGAAATACAAAAAACAAACAAACACAATGGAAAAAAAATCAGACCAAAGTGTTTGCTGTGAGACAGAAGACACAAACTAGTGGCAGGGCATGATGCTTGAAATGCAGACTATGCATGACAGGTTGCAGTATGATTCCACAGTGATTTTTCTGTAGGCGGCGCTCTTTCATCACTGCTTATTTATTCTAAGAGGCCATGTCATAAATTTTTCAACACTGGCCTGAATGTCTGATGTCCGAACCTCTCTGTCCAGTGTGTCCTTTTTGACGTGGATGTTTCCATCCCGACTTATCCAGAACATGTCTTCAGGCGGATTCTGGTCCACGATGCTGTAGGCGATCTTGGAGTTGAGATTGCCCGGTTCGTCTGCGTCGTACGCTGTGATCTTCATGACAAAAGTATCTGTAAACAGAGCATCAGGCGTCACCGTAATCAATCTTTAGGCAGTCAACACCTGCCCGCTACAAGGGTTGAGTCGGGGGGGTGTCGTCCTGTTTTGTTTGTTGTGAAAAGCCCTTTGTGGCTGTGAAGGTGATGAGATTTTGGGCTCTAAATAAACTTGAGCTTGAATTTGATCTCACAGTTTATACTAGTTGGAAAACAGCATAACATGGGACTACTGGCAATGTCAATGTCATTTTCTGATAAATATGATGTGCCATTTTGGGTTGACCTTTGGTTGAAGTGGATCATCTTTGCTGGTCAAATCTTATTAAGAATTTGCACTTTTTGGCATTATACGTTTTTAAATGAGAGCAGCATTCACATATCAATAGAAAAGATGGTATTTAATTCAGAATTATTTAATGATTTGGTTTTTTTTCATTCTTTTTTTTTTCACAGTAGAGCTAGTAGGGATGAAGTGCAACAAAGGTCCCTGGTCTGATTTGAACCCGGTTTCACAGCTTGTGCCTCAGAAAACTGAGAAACTGAATCTTTTTTTTTTTCTTGTTTTTTAAAGACAGCTTTAGCTTACTCTCGACTGACCTTTAGCGCTGAGTTCATCCACATATCCTGGTTCAATTTTGCCAAACTGTGGAGGGTTGTCGTTCTCATCTTTAACCTTGATCCGTATTTCAATGTCCTTCTCTGCTTTGGTGCCATCACGGAAAGTAGCAATGCCTGACAGCTGAAACGCCACAGAAGAACTTCTTATCATCACCATCATCATCATCACCTAACCCTCATCCCCATCACATTTTAATACACAAGCTCACAGCACTAATGAATGGCAATTAATAGCTGCCAAATGTCTTTCTCACTTAAAAACAAGTGGAACGTAAATGATTTTAAGAGAGTAGAGGAGAGCAGGGGAGAGGAGGATCAGTGATATGTCATACTCACGTTGTACTGGTGGATTTGCTCCCGGTCTAACTTACGAGTCACCGTCACATCGCCAGTTTCAGGGTTGACTATGAACACGTTGTAGGGGGGTTTGTTTGCACCAGCGCCTCCCAGGGAGTATCTCAGACTTCCATCTGTGGGAGCAGAATCTGACCGGATCTACAACGCAGGGAGGAAAGCTGATGATTTTCGACTTTTCGTTTTCTTCACGTGGCACAGAAAAACGGCGGTTCTTTTGGTTCTGCCCTTTGCGATTTAACTAAAGCAATGAGACTTCTGCTCGGCTCCCTTCAAGAAATGCTTGCAAAGCTCAAATTCAAAATCCTAAAATAAAAACTGAGCAACGTTTTTAACTGTTTTTTAACTTGAGCTCTGTTGACTTTGACGATACAGTCGGTACCAAAGCTTGGCAAGTTGAGGGCATTCAGTCTGGAAATTTAACATACAGTGAACTTGGCAAAAGGAACAGTGGCTTACCTTGGCAATGACCTTGTCTTTGGGGTATTCTTCGTTTTCAGTTACTAACATTGGAGGGATGATCCATTCCCTTTTATGCCTCACCAGTTGGGCCAAGGAATTCGCCTCCACCACAGCAACAACAACCTGGAGTCAAAATACAAGACAGATGATTCACTATTACTATGACTGTGATGAATCTGTCTGCATGTAGTCCACATGTGAGGACAAATCAAGCTGCGTCATCAAGGGTTTACCTTAACCTTTCAAACTTTTGTATGAGCTTCCTGTGTTTTGTTTTGGGTTTTTTTCCCCACTCACATTAAAATGATGAGTTGTGGTCGTGACACACCAAGCCGATGGTCGGCCGTCTGCGTGTGTTTGGCCATTGGAGAGCGTCTGTGGCCCTAGTCGGACCCCTGTTGACCCCTGACCCCTGAGTCTGACTGGCTGTTCGGCTTAGCAAATTAGTCCATGACAAGAGAAATGGAATTGTTTTGTGCCTCCACCTTTTCTTTTCTACCAAACTGTCTGTGCTGAGCGAGAGTCGTGTGACAACAGAAAGCAAACACTGCTTTGTTTGCGGTTTGCTCCCTGGTCTTTCCCTTTTCGAATAATGTATACGGACTACAACCCCACCACAGTCAGCCTATGTTGCTGTTTTGGTGGCTCTGAGCCTTAATGCAATATCCCCTTTTTCTCTTTTTAGGTTCCCACTGAGTTTCAAACCTCACATTGGATTTGTAAATTGGTTTCTTTGGTCCTTTGTGTTTGTTCCCAAGAGGAACATGATTAAATAAGATAGCACATAAAATAGATATGAAAGGGAAACAAAGTATTGTGGGTGACAAACGAGCTTGCCCGTAAAGATCATCTCGCAGAGATTACCGGTTTAGGCAAGGCGGGAGTAGATGTCAACATGATAACTTATTTTGTTGTTGTTGCAAGCTGTGTGTGAAAATCAACATCTCTTTCAAACTTGACTTTCATGTCTTTGTTGTAGGTAATATTTATTGTCTTAGTGAGCAAACTGACAGTCTCACTCATCTGCCAACAACAACATACTGGCTCTCTAAATTGCCCCATGGCTCCACTCAGGCTGCAGCAGCTTCACCTGACAAAGAGTTGCACAATCAAAAGTGAAAACCAGTTGAACACAAAATGCCCTGTTACATTGGACAAACGGCTCCCATTCAGTCATTCAGATCAGCAGATTTACGTCTTAATTCTGGGAACTGAAAAATGGAGGTTGAGTTTTAGTGATCTTGGCCGACAGACACACTAAAAGCTCAGGTTTGAAGCTCACAGCACTCAAACTGTAGCAACACACTGAACCCCGAACTGATTGCTAATTATAAGTGGCTCTGGATATGAGGGTCAGCTTTATGCCTGAAAAAAAAGGAAAATGTTTTTTTTGGAAAAACCGTTGAGGTTCTCTCAAAACTGAGCACAACCAGCTTGAGTCCTCAGCACTTTCTCTTCCATACCTTCCTGCAAGGAAGTCACCTCCTCCTTTCATGGACCAAGCTGGGCTTTAATATTTCTACTAGCACAAATCAGCACAACCAACAAGAGCATTTAAATAGCTATAGCTGGCAGCACCGCATTCAGACAGTGGAGATGCCCCATATTCACAATACCTGATACACAGGTGACTGATATATAGGTAATGTTGAGAAAGAAATTAACAGCTGGCACAAATGAAGAGGTTCTCTTGCCAAATGAGAGGCAGCAAACATCATTTGTGAATAATAACATGGAAACTGTGCTAGGCATGTCTAAGTAACTGCATTAAAAAAAAGGGCGTGAGGTGAAAGATCTAACTTTAGTAAGATGAGCTTTCAATGCTCAGTGTTGTTGGGGAAACACTTTGGGATTTCACTAAAGTATAACCAACAAATCTAACAAATGTGTATGAGGGTTTATACTCGTTTCATGCAAAGAGACAAGCATGTTGTTAGACCAAAAATGACTGGGCTGAACGTAATATTTAATACTCTCTCATACATTTTTAGTTTAAGAAGGTTGCAAATGTTTACATCCGGATTTTTTTTGTAACTGCTTGGCGAGGAAGCTCCCGGCCTTTCGTTTGATTCAGGTAACCCTGCCAGCTACCCATTTATCCAGCAGCACGTCACAGCCAGTGTGAGAGAAATTCATTACAAATCAATAAGAGAGGTGACATAGCCAGACCAGTCAAGTAAGAAGAAATGCTACATCCCCATCAGTGTCAAACCCTTTCTTTAACTCAGTCAGTCAACATGAGGAAAAAGGTTTCATGTCTTTGTTTTTACAATTAGTGAACAGTTTCGGTCTGACAAACGCTCTCATAAAGTTCCATGCTGCTGATGGCGCCATCTTGGTTCTTTAAGCGATAGATCATGGGCCGTGCCATCTTACAATGCTGTGAAACTATGTCTTTACACTCGGGATAAGAACATGTAACAACTGCTTTGTACTGTATAATTGTGGGTGTGGGAACAGGAGGCTGAGACAGATCCACTCTACCACTCCTAGGAGATTATCTAAGCCTAGGCATGTCATAATGAAACATGAGTCATAATTTCCAGTCTTCCTAAAAAGGGTGTGGCCTTACCCTCTCCAATCAGTGAAAGCAAATGTGACTCATCTTGACATCAACAGGTACATTGTGGGTACATTCCATCTCAATAGACATTTTAAAAGATCTCACGTCAAAATAACAGTGCGCAGTTGTGGAGCCAGGTCGAATTTTTTTTTTTTTTTTTTTTGATCTAAAAGAAATGAAAAGAATGTCCTTTAGTCCAGGAATGTTTCTGATGTGCTAGACTTGAAGTCTCTTGCAGAACCTGTGATGAGTTCTAGACAGGTTGTTTTGACTTATTACAAAATACAGTTTCTAACAATTAATCCTCCACTTTCTACCTCAACATCATCTCCCATCACTTTCAACAAGAGCTGCTGCAGGCCACACTACCTGTTATTATTAGCTTGTGGTCATTCCTCATTCGTCAGCTGTTGTCAGTGTGCTACACGACAACCCCTGTTAAAGAAACCCAATCTGGACCCTACTAACCGATTAGAAAACTGCTTCTCTATCTAAAGGCTTAGAGCGGGTATGAAGAGCTGTTATGAAGACCAAAAGTCTGTTTTAGAAGTTTAAGTCTAGCTTTAGAGACCAGCACGCTCTTCGAGGTCTCTAACAGCGTTCTTCACACTGCTGATGGTGCTGACTGTACCATCGTGGTTCAGGGCACCATCCCATACTGTCAACAACGCCGTCTTACTTCAACACCTGAACCTATGAGGGGGCAGCACTGATACAGCACTTGACTGGTTCAGATCCAACAGACCGCTTTCTGTTGTAAGAGAAGCTTCCCCACCCACCCTCAGCTCATCATACATGTGGCGTTCCCCTTGGTTCAGTTTTGGACCCCCTTTTCTTTTCAGTTAACTTCAGCTAACTTACAAAGTGCCAAGTACCAAAACACTAAGAACATCAACTAAACAATTACAGAAAACACAAAACAAAATAAAACAATTAGAAAAAAGCCAACTTAAGAGTATGTTTTGATTTGCGATGTCAAAGCAGTGAGGGACTCAGCTCCTCCGATATTCTCAGGCAGGCCATTCTTTAACTCTGGGGCCTTCAGTTTGCCCAGGGGCCCCTGCACTCCAACACACCTCCCGTCTTGCTGACATGTCACAAAAGTTTCATCTGCATAATCAGAATAAATCTGAACCTGTTTTGCCTCCTTGTGCTGCCGTAGTTTGTCACTCTAAATGGTAAATGGACTGCGTTTCCACTTTTCTTTCTGGTGTTTTGAAATTGAATTAGTTCTGCAATAGATGTTGACACTGAGTACTTGTTCATCTGGTAAATAAATTGCTGGAATTATTTACAACATAGGAGAGAAAAACACCTCTTAAGAAATTAATTCATCCTCAAAAGCATAAAACAATTAATCTCTTTCAATTTTTTTTTCATAATAACCTGATAGTGGAAAAACAAGATATATATGTTGCTTTACAAGATTTGTTTTCCACAGCTAGCTTTCCAGACACTGTATCCACCCCTAATCAGTCACTCCATAACTTCCTTATTGTTACATAAACGGCTACAAGTCTGGGTGATCTGTTGGATCTGGATCTATATTTTGAAAAGCACGTCTTCCACAAGAGAACATTCCTAAAATAATGTCATTTTCAGACCTTAAGAGGGGAATTCATGCTTTTATGTCAACCCAATTAGACTGCAGTTTTCAGGGCTCTCTCTCTGATCCGCAGCTGGAGCAAAACTGGAAACCAGTCCAAACCAAAGAGATCACACCAGTAACATCTTGGCCTCACTGCTTTTGTTTTTTTTCATGACATTTACAACTAGATTTTTAAATGTTTCTGATCATATTAAGTAATATCTCAGACCATTTCAGTTCGCTTTGTGTCGACTCAAACCTCAGATTATCAGGAAATAATCTGAGGTCTGAAAAGTTCTCGTTTTTTATTAATTCTTTTTTTTTTACTGAGTGTGTGAGGGTCAAAATGCATTACATCTATATTCCAACAAATTATATACTTGCATTTTATAAATCTAATTTCATACGTTGCCCCTTTAGAGGTACTTGTCCCGTACAGTTACAGTTATCATTACAAGTGAGCCCATCAGCCTCCAATCTCCCCACAGGATTCCTTAAATCTAAATTAAAAAATGGTTTTGTGGCTTCATTTCTACAAAGAGCTTCATAAACTGGGCTCTTTTTTCTCTTTGTTGCTTTCCTCTGACATTATCTTTTCAATACTCAAATAATATTGCGTTAAAACTGAAAAGTTCTCATTTGGAGCACCTGCTCTGTGGAGTCTGAAGTCAGATGTTACCTCATCATCCTGCTTCAAAAATACTTCTAAAGATGCTCTCTGTTTTGATATTTTTATTATAATTTCTTATTACCCTTCTTTGTGTTGTCATTTGACCTGTATCTTTTTTTTTTTCTTTACTGTAAATATTTTTTTTTTTCCAAAAAGTGCCATAGAAATAAAGTTTATTATCATAATTATAGTTCTTATTATGATGTATAGGAGGATGGTGCAGTTTTCTGTCCTTTGTTGTATATGTCAGTGTGTTATGACTAATACACACATTGCATATTTTCCTGCTACACCCTTTTCTATTCTTTATGTGTCAGTCCACAGTTTTCCTCAGCAGCTCGGCAGATGGGGGGCGTCTTTGTGTCGTATTTCTTGGTATCAAACCTTTGTTTCCTGGTGTATCAGCGCTCCGTGGCCTCTGCCAAAAGGCCAGAAACGCTGAAACGCTGTTTCATTTGTGTCTGATGCAAATCAAACTGTCAGGACTTCCTGCAGGAAGGTCATCGACACCGGTGGCGCTGCAAGCTCCTCTCATTTCGGGACGTTTAGAATAATTTCTAAATCTAATTATTTCCCGGTAGGCAGATTTGTTTGTTTATCTATTTTGACTCACATGATTCTGTCACTAGGCTACATGAAAACTCAGTCATGGCAAACCAAAGGCCACCCTCCACCTTATTGCCATGGCAACCAGGTATTTATTACAGTCAACACCTTGAATGGCAAGCACTCCTGAACTTTACTGGTGTTTTATTTGCAGAACATCGGCACTATTTTGAGCTGATGGAAGTTAAAGCTTTCCTGATGATCAAACTGTTTATTATTTATTCATATTAATGTTGATGTTGATATTTGTGATGTGTTTTCACAGAAGACATCAAAGGCCTATTTTCATTCACCATTACAACATACATCTATGGTGATAATAGGCTAATGCTATAACCAGTGCTTTTAAAATTAATATATGAGCCTACATGCAGTTGATTTTTTGTTTCATTGATTGTGATGGCGAATGATGAGGATCCGATAGCGGTAATCGTTGCCTTTCAAATTTATTTGAGTGAGAATAACTTCACTGACGGATTAGACGCTCGGAGCCCACAGACAAAAAAAAATAATCCCACAAATGAAGAGAAATATGATCCATAACAGCGGAGCTCAAACCTCCATGGAAGCAAAAGATGAAGCGAGGATTACAGAGAATTATGCTCTCACACCTCATTCTGACCACAGGAAAATAAAAAATAGCCTATATATATGTCCAATAACCAACGAAAAGAGCAACTCACCACCAACAGCGACAGCAGCAACACGGGCGAAGAAACCCGACTCATGACCGGAGAAGTTTTCCCGAAATCCGATAAAAAATGAAACGAAACTAATTAGAGTCCGAGTGAAGCCGGTAAGAGATCCTGATCCAATCTGAGCAGGAGAGAGCAGAGGAGACGAATATGTAAGAGGACACACACACACACACACACACACACACACACACACACACACACACACACACACACACACCCTCATAATTGATCATGCA